>CAMGYJ010000020.1:30000-34339 GCA_946122785.1 Linum tenue | reverse complement strand
AGCCCACTTGAGCAATTTTCCATTCTCCCATTGATTCCTATGAAGATAGGAGATTTGTATTTCTCATTCACAAATCCATCTTTGTTTATGCTGCTAACTCTCAGTTTGATCCTACTTCTGGTTCATTTTGTTACTAAAAACGGAGGAGGAACCTCAGTACCAAATGCTTGGCAATCCTTGGTAGAGCTTATTTATGATTTCGTGCTGAACCCGGTAAACGAACAAATAGGTGGTCTTTCCGGAAATGTTAAACAAAAGTTTTTCCCTCGCATCTCGGTCACTTTTACTTTTTCGTTATTTCGTAATCCCCAGGGTATGATACCTTATAGCTTCACAGTTACAAGTCATTTTCTCATTACTTTGGGTCTCTCATTTTCCATTTTTATTGGCATTACTATAGTGGGATTTCAAAAAAACGGGCTTCATTTTTTAAGCTTCTCATTACCCGCAGGAGTCCCACTGCCGTTAGCACCCTTTTTAGTACTCCTTGAGCTAATCCCTCATTGTTTTCGCGCATTAAGCTCAGGAATACGTTTATTTGCTAATATGATGGCCGGTCATAGTTCAGTAAAGATTTTAAGTGGGTCCGCTTGGACTATGCTATGTATGAATGATCTTTTCTATTTCATAGGGGATCCTGGTCCTTTATTTATAGTTCTTGCATTAACCGGTTTGGAATTAGGTGTAGCTATATCACAAGCTCATGTTTCTACGATCTCAATCTGTATTTACTTGAATGATGCTACAAATCTCCATCAAAGTGGTTATTTATTTATAATTGAACAAAAGCGAGGAGCGAGTTTAGAAGCGAAACGTAAGAGCGAAGCCAACACCTGCCTCCCGCCATCCATAAAGAAGTAGAAGTCGTTCGACCTGGACTTAACAGCCCATTAGTTTTCCTTGTCTTCCAATGAATAGCTTTTCATGCCTTTAATCCCTCCTTTCCTCCAACTGGCACGATTGAAATAGACGGCTAGGAAGGAACGAAGTAGCTCGACTGAAAGGAGAGGAACGAAGTAGCTCGACTGAAAGGAGAGGAACGAAGTAGCTCGACTGAAAGGGAGAATATGTGAGCCCGAAAAGCGGGCGAAGGTTTAGAATATATGAGCCCGAAGGGCGAAGGGAGAAGGGAGAGGTTATGCAATATACTCGACCGAAGGGAGGGAGAGGAAGAAAGCCCTTTGGAGGGGCGTTTTAACGCGGCAGCAAGTTCGTCTTTGTGAAAGAAAAAGAGGGTGGAATTGTCGTTCGGGACAGACTTCGCTCCGAGGCTTTTAATATTTTCAGCTTCTCTGGAGAAACACAAAACAGGGAAAGAGAATGAACTAGAACAAAGCAGATTTTTTTTTCCAGCACTACTCGCATTTTTTTACATGGGAGTACATCCAATAGAAAGCTTACACACACATAGACCAGCCACACAACTAAACACAACATTACAAAGTTAACTAACAACATATTAAGTTAACAAAAGACATAGAACTTTATTAAACATAACAATGAACACTTTAGACTAGGTTTTGGCCCATACATGCAAAGACAACAAAGAAAACCAAACAAAGACACTTAGCATAGGGTGGGTAGGCCCAACCACCAAACAAAGAAAAAGAAGACCATACATTAAAACACACTACTTTGCGTCTACAGACACTTATTTAAATCTTGACGAAAGAGTCGACTGACTCTTCTTAGTTCCCCCCGTTGTTTCCATTTCCCCTGCGGTTCCTTATGGCCCCCTCCACAATGAGCGCTTGCTTTTCTTCGAGCAGCGCCCTCCTCCTGTCTTCCAGACCGCTAATGCGGTCCCGAATCTGTTGCATGGCTCTTCCTATGACCTCCGGATCGAGAGCAGGCGGGTGCTCCCAGAAAAGACCGAGCAAACACTCGTCTTGGAGCTTCTCGTTTTCTACATTTTGAATTTCGTGATTGATTTGGGAAAGTCTTTCGGCGATGATATCCATAAGAGTGTTGTGTTACTTCAAGTCTTTCTTTCTGACTTCTACCTCTCTCTTTGAAAATATAGACTGGAAGAAGCTTCTATTTATAGGCCTTGGAGGCGCTTAACTCTTTCTTATTATTAGTAAGAATTCTTTTATTAGTTTCATAACATGTTTAAACCCCGGCTTTTCATGAATATGGAACCAGATCCACTAGATTTTAGTGTGCTGAATAATTATCTTCGTACGGATTGGAGTACGAAAGGCCCTGCCCAAAAAGCGAATCAAATAGTCCTTTGTTTTTCGCGGGTATCACCACGCGGCTTAATTCCGGTCACTCCCTCAAAAATAGGAGGCAATAATAGAGCGAATCCGTCAGAGAGTACTCCACCACGAGCTGCCAAAGCACGCTCAGTCAATCGTCAATCTCCAGCCCAAAGCTGACCAGTACAACCATGTGTCACCCCGCGGACTTCGTCGTACCCTGCCTACTCGTCTTTCACTGGCTTATTTGTACCCTGCTACAATCTATTCCCTTAGGCCCAAGGGCCCCTCAGCCAATCCTCACTCGCCAGCTCCGTCCTAGCTTAGGAAAAAGATGTTTGGCCGAACGAACCCCTATCTCTTGATTGATCTGACCAGACGCTTGCTTTTTCCTGCGTGCTTGTTCTCTTGATATTATTTATACAACTATAGATTTTGAGCCAATCAGGTATCACCGCCTGTCAAACTGTGTCAGGCGGGAGACAGAAAGAATATTCAGCCGATTCCTTTCCAATGAGAACTAGACACGCGTTCCATATCCCCATGTGCTTGGGGATGCCGTTTGATCCGTGAATCCGGTCACCTTCCCTTAGGACATGACTCAGGGATAGAGCAAAGACAACCTATCTTGCTACAACCGTCGAGTCCTTCCTTACTTTAGCTCTAGAACGAGGGTAGACTTACTTTCTTATGCGTCAACCTTACAATCTCTATCTCTATCACTAGAACAAGGGACTAAGTCTTACAATGCAGTCTTCCTTGCTGGCAGGGCTATAACAGTTGCCGCTGTTGGTGCAATAAACGGTCTTCAAATAGCCTGTCCTAGTTATCTCATGGAGTGAGATAATCTACTTTGTATGTTCCTAAGGAGATCCCTACCCTATTGTATGTATCTATCCTGCCTGTGCTTTCTTTCTCTCGGTCTGGTTCACCACATGCCTGTGATCTTTATCTTTCAACCTTGGCTTGGTCCCGCTAGTAGTAGTCTCATTTCCTGCTTTCGCTCCTTCCACACCTTTGCGCACTTACCGCACCTAAACCGAGACAAAGGGGGATAAAGACATATGATGCCTGACCACTAATCCCTATTTATTCTGTTAGCTACTTCTCTCACGCCTAGGTTACCATCTTCGTATACTACAACTAAGAGTGTGTGCCATAGAGTGTGGTACAGGTGTCACCAGTTCCACAAAGGGACATATTTTTTTTTATTTCGTCAACTCCTATCTACAACTAGAACTCCTTAGCTACTCTAGCTACAATCCTTTCACTCGGGCTACTTTTCTTATCGGGCAAGTTGCCCCCCCGTTTGTTCAATACCCGAACTATAGTAAGTAGCTTAATCTGTCGAGAAGAACCATCCCTACCGGATCGGACATGTAACCAGTCTTCTTCGCTTGAGAGGGAAAGATGGCTGCTCTGTGAACAATCCTAGTTGCTGGTCCTTGGCTGATAGGAAGGGCAGGAGACTTGTAGAAGAATACTGGACTAGTCCTTTGAGAAAATTGGATTTGTGAAGGCCCCTACTATAACATAAATTTACTGATTTACAAACCTAAAAAAAAAGTCCCCCACCCATTTTGTAAATTTAATTAATAAAGTGTGGTGGCGAACACGCTGCCTATATGTCAGTCTTAATCAATTTGAATTTTATCGTGGTACGGAGAGACCTCTGCTTTTCTCTAAGTAAGTAGTCACCTTGCTGGCGCCAAGAAAGGCATCTCACCCTCTTTAGTATAGTAGACTAAGTCCGGAATCCGGATGGATGTCTAAGTCAATATTCTTTCTTGCTTGACGAAGGAAGCTGAAAAGGATGAAAGATGACATAGCTTCCCCCCAAAAGGGTATAGGCAGAAGCATAGGCTTATCACTACGCTAAATCGTATAAGCTCGCTTGTAGAAGGAAAAGTAAGAAAACTTAACTTAAGAAAGACTATCTCTATTTCATTTTCATAATCAATCACATTCAATTGAATATATAACCTTTGACCGGGGATTGATTGCCCTGATTTGCTATCCATCTGAAACTGGTGGCTAAGGACGGGGGGGTCTTTCTCCTTCCATGGTTCTGTTCCTGTTTGAGTCTTGTCTTCTATTTACGACATAGGTTAGGTTCCTTTCGATAGTGGGCTAGACTA
>CAMGYJ010000020.1:0-25000 GCA_946122785.1 Linum tenue | reverse complement strand
GGCCTGGTCGGGAAGAGATTCACATAGAGACTACTGTTATCCGGGAATCTCTTTCTATGTTAGCTAGCGGGGGCGGGCTTTCCTATGGTAGTCCCGCTGCGGCCTCTGACCGTCCGTCCCGTCTCATCTTGATTTGGCTATACTTGTATGTAGCCAGCCATGTTAGCTTCACATGAGAGCCTTTTTCTAAAGGCTAAAATAAAAAGGCACTCATCAGTCAGCCCCTTTCCTATTCAGCTTTGCCGCCTATTAAGAGAATAGGTCCCTCAAGCTTAGCCCGCCCTTATTCATCTATACTAGCTGCCACGCACGACCCCATAGGAACGATTCCAGCCCCCCTCTCCAGATAAGAAGCAAAACGCGCCATCACCTACAGCCCTTTCCTCTGCCGGAGACTTCCATGAAATGAAAACGGGCGGCATCGTCGTATCATCGACATTTGTTGCCCTGGTTTATATCCCGGGGTACTCCTATGGCCGATCTGTCACCCAACCTCCTTAAAAACCGTTAAGGCTTGGCCCCGTGCCGTTTGGAGTTGGAGAATGGGCCTTATGGCACGGCATAGTCAGTTATTCTTGCAGTTCAGATAAGATTCGGACCGCCACTTCTCTGAAAGCATGGTTTTTTCCTCCCTCCTTGGGGCTCGTCCATTCGTTGGGTGATCCCTTGCTCTCGCGTTCGAGTGTTTGCTTGTCGTTTAGGCCGGTGAGTGAGATTTCTGCTCATTGCAGTAACTTCCGGGGTTCTTCGCACCTGGATAGTACCAGGACCCTTGTGCCCCGGCCCTTGATCAGATAAAGCTGCCCGCCCTATGACCCACAACTCAAAATGAGCCTTGCGACGAGACGCGGACATTCCCCATGCTGCGGTTCCCTCCGGTCCATTCCCGGGTTGGGTTAGGGGAACATCCGAGCGATTGCCTTCGTGGATCCAAACGCGCTCACAAGGCGCACAATAAGAATAAGACCAATAGATACTTCATAAGAGACCATTTGAGCTGCAGATCGTAATGCTCCTAGAAAGGCATATTTCGAATATAGAGGAGTGAAAGTTCTCAACAATCAATGAAGTTGATCATACCCTTCTATGAACCGTACGAGCACGTCCTCTGTCACCCCCCATCGCGCTTACGGCTCTATACCCCAACCAACTTCTAAACGGGCATTTTCGGCCTGATCTTAGGTGAGAAAGGTCGGCTCGACTAGAAGGAGAGGAACGGACTCACCCTCCGTGGACGAACCTTGCGTAGTAACCTAGCTATTCGAGTCTGCTATATTAGTTCTACTACGTCACTACTGGCATCGGAACTACTGATTCGTTCCTTCATATACCTCCCCACCAATAAATAGAGACAAATGGGAATAACTGAACCTGACGTCTTTTGCCAAGCTGCCTACGTACCCTTTCTTATGTTAAGGGATCAAGTCGCGCGTAGTTCTCTTCTCTATCATTTCATAAATTAGCCTGTGCCCTATCCCTTATGTAAAGGGGGCAATCAATCCGCCCTCCCTTTTTATTTTGGGCTTGGGCTGCGTGAAGGAGACCTTGCCTCATCGAGGTCGGCGCTCGTGCGTTTGGATGATCACTTGTACCCAGGAATTAAGCAAAGTAAGGCAGGACTGTCGGTCTCTTTGCTGTTTGTATCGTTCATCCAAAACTTGGTGGAAGTGGGCAATTTGATTAGCCCTCTGGTCATCCTTTGCTTTATTGATCTCCACTTCGTTTTCGTCAGCCTGCAATTCCCGATTCATATGTTCGATCCTTTCGCGACGACGGTTTGGATCTTCCTCGCTTTGAAGGTTATTGATCTCCTCAAGAACTCTATCCAGATGCTCCGCCAATTGGCTATTCCGAGCCCTTAAAGAGTCGGAACTTTCTATCTGTTCGTGCAGTTCCGAGGGGGAGGGTAGACCATTCAGATCGATCGTGTTACCATCGATATCCGTAGGAAGGTTTATGTCGGGGAGGACAGAACAAGGTACCAGTTCCAACAACTCCAAGAGTTTAAGAAAAAAGTGAACCCAGAAAAATTGGATAATAAACAAAGAAAAAAGGAAGCACGAAAGAGTCCCCCAGCGAGGAATGAAAGACCGCTCTTGTACGAGTAAAGGATATGGATCCAACAACCAACGCCTCTTTTCTTCTTCTTGCTCTCCTACTAATAGATAACGTCAGGCTTATGTCCCCTTCGTACCATTGTTCTCCTTGATCGTGGAGCTGAATTCGGTTTTTTCGGTGTTCTCGTTGAAACACGCGGGCATACTCCTTGCTTCTGGGGACATTGATCCAAAGCTCGAGTACAGTCCGTGCGCCGTTTTTCTTCTCTACCACGACGAATCAATTGATTTAATGTAGGCATCGCTCTTTCCTTTGTCCTTCCCCCCTATTTTTGCCCTATCACTAGTGATTACTCCCGATCCAATACTATTTTACCTCTTCTTTTGCCCTTAGGACTATGTTGAGTAGTTCCTTCTGTTATTAGTAGAAGCTAAGATCTCTTTATATAAGAAATGAAATCCCTCACATCCGATTCAAAGCAACTGCTTGGGGGCAGGCTTGCTCTCCTTCTTCCTACCTCCACAGCTACTGGTGTCATCGCCCTGCAAAGAGTGGTAACCAAGCAAGATGTATGTCGTCCAACCCAACCTCAAACTCTTTCTTCCCGACCTATTTTACTCTCTGGCCGCAGTTATTTAGGTGGTATCCTGAGATTGAAGAGATCGAATTACTCCCCGGAACACACGAAAGAAAGATATGAACTAGGTAAATAGAAATTGAAAAGGGATGTTTCCAATTCATCAAAATCAGAAGCTTTTGCTACATCCATATGATCCACTAAAGTAGATCGGTATTGCCCATATAATGAAAGCAGATCTTGGTCCATGGAGTCCCAAGAAGGTAAGAACTCCAACCTGTCCGATGCTTCTTCGGCCAAATACAATATACAAGTGGGACCTGCACTATGAGCAAGCTGTGCGAAAAACCGCTTCTTTTTTCCGGTTCCGAAACAACTTGGGCGAAATGGGGTTCTACCGGGAAACCATGAATTTTTTAGTTTTCGCCATTGGTTACTGGTCGAGCCACTGGAATGGAATGAGATAAGAATCTCTGGAGATCTTTCCTCTCCACTGACTCGATACAGGCTTTCCCTCTGTAGAAGACTTCTTCCGAATGGCATAATTGTCCGATTTCTTCCTCGATCTTCAAAGAAGACTGACTCCTCCTTCTCCTTTAGAATTTCTTCGTCGTTGGTCCTTCTTTCACTAATGATCTCACCACTAACCTCTACTGAGCAATCTAAAGTTCTTATCCGTACGTGGGATAGACTCGATTCCTCGCCTCCTTGACGCTGGAAAAAGTGCTATCAGAGCCCGTTTACCTAGGAGACCAAGCAATCGAATGTGAGGCCTACGGACTGTGATCAATATACGGAAATTGAGACTTGAATCTTCTTTCTTCTTCTTTACCAGACCGAAGCGTTGAGGAAGGAAAGATGCTTTCAAATAAAAGCCTTGATTTCGGGCTGAATACGGAAACTATTTTAGATAATAGGTTAGTCACCATTCCTTGCCCTAGACTTCCCCCTCACTCTGCTTGGTTAGTCTATCTGTCGTGCTGTCGCTCTGTTCTCAGTAGGAGAAGACTCGAAACCAGATACGTTCGTTCGGTCATTTAGCACGAACTTAACTGCCCTAGCGATCTCATCCCTCTCCCTATCGGTCGAGCTACTTCATCCCTCACCTTCGTTAACATCCGACGCCCCAAGATCACTAAAAGACAAAGAATAGATATCCCATATCCTCCTGTGCAATGGGGAGAAGAACTTGCCTTTGACTCATGGTCCTATCGAACTATCCAAAACCACCTCTACCTTACGTACGAGACTCCCCCTTCCTCATTTGAAGGGGAATGGCTAGCATAAATGACAGAGATAGAAGAAAGAGCTTTGAAATACTTTTTCAGTAAGTCGCCCATACTTACATCCTTTCCACCTATTCTTTATTTTGCGCCAGCTCGTTACCTTGCTTCCACTGCCGTCTCGATAAGTAGGCGTTTATTTGTGGTGAGGAGACCACTCCCCTGCTTAGGGAGAATAGCAAATGCTACATATTACAGAATAGTGGTAGATAGATATAGGGCTAGTCAATATAGTCTTCGTGGTATCATAGAGAAACTACTTCTATTTAAGTATCCAGAGAGACTCCAAGATATTACCGTCAAAATCTCTGATCGAATCAATTTATTACAAAAACGATACGATCCTTTTTCTAGCTTCCGTCATAAGGTTAAGAATGACCTCTTGTTTAAAGCCGACGGCGAGATAAGCATAATAGGTGGTGTTAAAACTGAACAAACTCTCCCACATGGGATAGTAAGAAAAAACTTTGCTAGCCCTCTTTCAGATAGCACACCCGGATGCCTAACATCTTCCTTCTAGTTGACAACCCAGGGCTTAAAAGCTCCTTCTTTACTTTAGCCCATCAGCCGGATCCTAGCTACCCTTCTGTAACCAAGAAGCCTTCTCTCGTTGACAACCCTGATGCTACACATGTGTCATATATACGCGTGTAACATGTTCATATGTTCATTCACATGTTACATCAGTGGTAGCTTGAACAAACAACAATTTATCCCTTCTCTAATAGCACGTCTCATTCATGTTCAAAGCAGCTTCATGTAACAAGCTTCATGCTCAATCAGTAGCAAGTTGACTTCATCCCCGGAGACCGGTCCAGTAGAGGACCCTTTGGGCGGAAACTACTCTGTTATCTTGCATTCCTCATTCGCATTAGAGTTTTAATATAAGCAAGCTTTCTTATTCGAAAAAGAGCTATAGAAGTTCTGTCGGTGTTCTCTCATCTCTTAATTAAGATATTTCGAAATCGAGAATCGTGAGACTCGCCCAACCTATACAAGGGGCTTTCATCGGTATTTTGTTTAGGGATAAACCCTACTAAGGAAAGGATGAGCTATAGCTACCCCTAACCCTTAGCCGGCTCGGCTGTTCGAAAGACTAACAAGTGGAGGAGGGAGTTCCAAAGCAACTGTGACTCATGCAGTAGACAAAGTAATTTCGACTCAAAGATAAAGGAAATCCCATTGAGTAGTTCCCTATTTTTGAAAAAAAAATGAAAGAAAAAAGGCTTCTTTTGTCAGTTAGGTTAGGTGCTTTGAGTCTTTGGGCAGGTAAGGAAACCCATTAGCAAGGCTACGAACCTTCTCAATATCCTGAATAGGAAGGGGGGACTTGAACCCTCAACCTCAGCCTGAAAGCACTATGCTTGGGTGTGCTAGGCTGGAGAAGGAGTCATGGTTAGTACCAATGGGAATGAAATGGAGCAAAAGAAACTACTACATATGCCAGAGTGTAAGGGAAAGAAACTGCTTGGCGTGAAGCTTTCGTATATAGACCCGGAAGCAGCAAAAAGAAATTTTCGACTATGAATCTTACCAATCAACGATGTCACCAGTAATTTCTACTTAGTGTCCGGATTGGGACCATTTATTTAGGTGTAGGGGCTTCTCATTTCGTGGGGTATAAGTCGAAAATGCCGGGTCGTCTCGAACCCGTAGCGATGTTCAAGGTAAAAAAAAGAAGGGTCTGCAGCTGGTTTAGATTCTGATAGGGCAAGGATTGATGTATTGGGGCAATTTCCCCATCAAGAAAAAAAGAGTTTTATTCCGCTTTACCGCATTGAGGAAGCATTAAATAGAGAACCACACCCAGACCCAAACGCACCGCTCATTATGGGCTGTGATATAGCAGGAGAGGGCGGAGATAATACGGTCGTAGTCCTACGCAGAGGCAATATTATTGAGCATATATTTGATTGGTCTGGATTGCCTGTAAACACCTCCAGTCGAAAGATTGAAGATCTTATTAACAAATACAGCCCTGATGCAGTCGTGATTGATGCCAACGGCATTGGTGTACAAACCTATTATTACCTAGAGGATTTGGGATATTTTGTTACGGCAGAAAAAGGACAAAGTCGAGCCGATGACCATGAGTCCTATAGGAATCGTCGTACAGAACTATACGTAAAATTTTCCGAGTGGCTGTTGTTGTCACCAATCCCTAATCACGATGGCTTAATCCGAGATTTTAAATCTTTAGAAGCGTTTTGTGAGCCGAATACGGGCAAATTAGCCCTAGAGTCTAAGAGGGTAAAAGGGACAGTGAGTACCGATTATTCCGATGCTCTCGCTTATACTTTTGCGGTAAATCCTGCGAGAAAGGATACCCAATATAGCCGAAGTAGATCGTATCAGTATGAAGCAGACGAATTGCTTGTTGATAGGAGGTTTGCATGTTAGGTACTGATCAAAAGAGGAAAAAACCTGAAGGATTGTTTGCTTCTATAGGGGAGTTTTTTGGTAGTGCGTGGAAAGACCTTTCGGATAACGTTTTTTCCCCTATAGCAGAGGGATTTTCCTTAGGTGCTGGGTACGGGGATCAGAATACAAGTATTTCTGATAAACCTGCATATGAACTAACTGATGAGGAGAGATCAAGAGAAACGGAAAGAGAAGAGTCATGGATGAACCATCATTCTTATTCGCAACGTCGCATTCCATATTCCATGCTTTTAACGGGTGCGTATAGACGATGACGAGTTCTGTTGAAACGATCAAAAACAGTGTTGAGAATCTTAGATCCCAAAGAGGAGAATTGAATGCTCAAATGGAGGAGTTAACGGGATTGCTTTATCCTTATAAGCGATCCCCCTCCTCTTTGATGTGGGATACGACGGCATCTGAGGCGTGTATAAAGCTCTCTTCGTTGCTTTCGAGTCTTATTACTCCTCCAGGACAAAAGTGGCATGGGTTAGCTGAGCCTCTTTTTGCTCATCAAGCATCTCTTTATGATGGGAATGCGCAGGCGAAGAGAGTTCGCCAGTGGTGTGATAAAGTAACCGATACGCTTTTTAGTTTTAGAGAGAGATCTGGTTCTGGATTTGTGGGTTGTCTTCAGTCTTTTTATGCCAGTATTGTTGAGTTTGGTACGGGTTGTTTTTACATTGAAGCGGATGTTGATGAGAGAGGGATAAGTGAGGGCATACGGTATATCTCTGTTCCACTTGCAGATGTTTATTTTAGCGTTAATCATCAAAATGAAGTAGACAGCGTTTATCGAGAATTTGAGTTTACTGCTGAGCAGATTGTTCGCAAATGGGGTGAGGAAGTATTGTCATCTCGCATGAAGTCGGCTTTAGGGAGGAAAGAAGCGGACAAGTTTAAATTCATTCATGCGGTTTATTCTAAAAGCATTGCTGATAGGAAGAGAGATTCCGCAAAAGGACAAAGAAATAAGAACTTTCATTCTCAATTCTTATCCATAGATGAGAACCGATTTTTTGAAGAAAAGCAATTAAATACTCTTCCTTATGTTGTCGGACGATACCGAGTAAGATCCGATGAGATATACGGGAAATCGCCAGCGATGCCCTGCCTGCGATTAGACGTTTGAACGAGATATCGAATGAATTAGCCCAATTTGCCCGTCTTTCTTTAAATCCCCCTTTTATTGCACCAACTGAGGCGAAACAGCGAGATTTTCAGTTTAAGTCTCGCCATATTAATATAGGTGCAGTCAGCAAAGATGGGAAACAGTTGTTTCATCCTCTTCAGCTTGGCAATCCACTTCCTTATTATGATGAAGTTAAAAGGATACAAGGAGCTATTCATAGTCTCTTTCTCCTTGATTTATTTCAAGTATTAGATGACAAGGCATCTCGGTCTGCTGCGGAATCGATGGAAAAGACCAGAGAGAAAGGGGCGTTTGTAGGACCTCTTATCGGAGGTCTTCAATCTGAATTTATCGGGATGATGATTAGACGTGAGTTGGATATTCTTGACTCACAAGGGAAGATTCCCGAGCTAGAGGGGTATGACCATTCACCCGTCCATGTTTTAAAGGTTGAGTACACATCTCCCCTATTCAAATACCAGCAAGCTGAAAGTGTTTCAAGCGTCCTCCAAGGCACGAATAGCGTTCTAGAGTTGAGTGCTAAAACGGGTGATCCTAGTTGTGCGGATCATATTGATATCGATAGGGTTTCCCGTTTTGCCCTGTGGGCGAGTGGCTCACCTGCACATATTATTCGTGATTGGGAGGAAGTAGGAAAAATCCGTCAACAAAGAGCGGAGCAGATGGCACAGATGCAGGAGCAACAGCTTGCGTATCAACAAAAGCAAATAGGGATGGAAACAGGGGCGGGCGAAAGTGGCAGGAGAAGTGATGACGGAGAAGATGAAGTCGGACATGAGGGAGAGCATCTATGATTGATTTTAAGCGGTTTGCTGAGAAGATTAGAGACAAAGCTTTCGGACGTGGTTACGCCGTTGACCCCGTGGTTTTAGCCGAAAAGCTGGAAGAAGACGAGAAAAGGCTACGATTGTATAAGAGTGTTTTTGCCACGGATGACGGGCGTTGGGTTTTGATGGATTTGATGCGAGAGGGCGGTCTTTTATCTTCTTTTGAAGAGGGGAATTCGCTGAATCTTGCCCACTTAGAAGGTAAGCGGAGCATGGCGGTTCGTATAGCATCAAGCCTAGGGCTTTCTTTTGAACAGGTGATACAAATGTATTCTGATATTGGAAAAGAAGAAATTTTATGAAGGAATAAAAGATGAGTAATGAACAGAGTGAAATCCAAACAGCAACGGATCAAGGAACAGATGTTATCGATTCCAAAGCACCCGTATCACAAACATCGACTAGCGTTGATGTGAACAACCCTTTTTCAGAATCTCAAAGAGTCTCTTCTGGGGAAAAAGAAGATGTGAAAGGGGGCGAAGAACAGTCTGGGGACTACGTTATTAAATTCCCTGATATAGTTCCTGCTGAGGTTGCAAAACTTCACACGAATACTTTTAAAGAAGTGGGTATTGAAGCGGATAAAGCTCAAAAAGTGATTGATGCTTTAGTGCTACAAGAGACGGAAGCCCATCAGCAACTGATGGATAAGCTTAAGCAGTCATTGGAAGCGGATAAAAGTAGTCTACAAAAGGAATTAGGTGCGGATTACGCACCTCGCATACAGGATATTGCACGCTATTTTCACCAAGAAAAACATATCAGACAGTGATGTACAATCCCTTGTATCTACATGGGGTTTTGAAAAGACTTTTAAGTTTTTCGACCGCTATGCCCAGATGAACAAAGAGTCTTCAGCAGGTGATACTTTCGCAAAGCGAGAGGGTTCTACAGGAACGCGAGAAGATTTTGACAAGATTTTGAATAGCCCAGAGTTTATCGAGAAGCGTAGAAACCAAGACGCTGACGTCAACAAGAAAATTCGAGAGTGGGCTAAACAAACTGCAATTTCGCAACAATAACCCTAATATAGGATAAAAAAAATGGCTACTAGAGACCAATTAGCAACAGCTAATATATTAGAATTTAAGAAGCACGTTGAGCTTTCCCTACAACAAGACACATCGAAGCTTCGTCCAACTGTAGAAGAAAAATCATGTGAGGGGGAAGCATCAGCTCTCATCGAAGTGTTTAAGCCATCAGAGGCACATGAGATTGTTGGAGATATGCCACAGACAATCTACAACAACACAGACCAAGATAGACGGTGGATTAATCAGCTCCAATACGGTTGGGCAGAACGCATTGACCCCTTTGCAACCCTTGATTCAGGGCTTAACCCACTCCTTCCTTACGCAAAGCTAGCAACGGCTGCGATGCACCGTAAGCAGGATGAGGCTATCCTTAAAGGAATGCTAGGAGAAAATAAATGGGGGAAAACAGGGGCTAATGTTGAAACCTTTCCTGAAGAAAATATCATACCTGCCGCTGATGGAGACGATTTCTTCAAAACATTTATAGGGCAGCTAATTACGGCTAAAGCAATTTTTCAGAAGCGTCATATCGATGTTGACTCTGAAAGTATATACGTTCTCGTTCCCTCTGAAGTTTGGGCATCTCTCTTTGCGTTAGAGAAGGCGACTTCCAAGGATTATATCAATACAGCTGCACTTCAAGCGGGTAAGATTGAAGCTTTTGCTGGTGTTTGGTTTATCAATATGGAAAAAGTTCCCGGCGATTCACTGTTCCCAACGGGTACGGGTTTTCCTGGTTTGATTGATGCGAAGTACGAACACTTCGCCGATCCTTATAACGAATTAAGAGTTGTTAAGAAGCGGAAGCTGTTAGAGCCTGCTAAGTTTGCAAAAGAGGGGATTAGATACGTTCTTCCTATTTATTGCAAATCAGCGGTAGTTTTTTCCCAAAGGAAGTCCCTTGATATACAGCATTCCAAAGATCCTAGCAGATGGCATGCTCCTCAGATTACTTTAACGGCGGCGTCTTTTGGTGCAACGAGGGTAGAGCCTGAGAAAATCTTAGGTATTGAGATATCGCATGCCTCCTTAAAAGGAGTGCCGAAGCTAGCATCGTATACAGCTGATAAAAAAGAGAAAACCGAGGTTAAAACAGTTGATAAAACGAAAGCGGCTTAACTTAAATGACTGAGCTAGAGATATGCAATTGGGCGTTGTTGAAGTTAGGGCAACGCCCATTAGATAGCTTAGAAGATAGTTCGATTAGAGGCAGATTATGCCATCTTCTGGTTTCTCCGCTTCATCGGAGCTTGCTACGCTCCTTTGCTTGGAGTTTTGCAACCCAATCCGCCAGTTTATCTCCTTTAGCCTCAACAGATGGCGAAGAGGTTCGCTATGGTCTCCCCAAAGGATGTCTTAAAGTTCTCAAGATAGGAGGAGACGGAGAATTAAAGGGTGATTGTATTGTTGCCAAAGAGAGATCCTCTCACACTCTTTCTATCGAGTATATTGATGAGGTTTCTTTATCCGATTGCGACCCTCTCTATCAAGAAGCGGTTGCTTGCAAGTTAGCGAGTGAATTATGCCCAACTTTGACGGCAGATTCTCAACTGGCACTGCGTCTCAAAGCTGAATTTGAAGAATTGAAGAAAACGGCGATTGACATGGACGGAATAGAAATTACTGAGGATAGGGAGTATTAGAGATGCCCAATGTAGCGTTCACAAAGCGTTCTTTTGTTGGTGGTGAATATTCTCCTCAGATTATTAAGTCTCGCAGTGATCTTGAGATGCATTCTCGGGGTATGTCTCAATGTTTTAATTTGATTCCTTTGCAGGACGGCTCGCTGGTGAGAAGACCCCCGTTGAGGCTTTATGGACACATAAAGCTCCCCCCTCAAGCAAGTCGCATACTTTCTTTTGCTTTAGGTGGTGATGAGACTGCTTTGTTTTATCTTGGGCGAAAAGCAGATGGTGTATATTTCAGTTACAGGAACGAAAACACCTCAGTTTATTCATTCCTGGGATACGCCTTATAACCATCACGAAGCCGAACATCTTTATTTTGCCCGTATGGGGAATTTTATTGTATTAGCCTCACATCGGCATCCGCCTCACAAAATAGAGTTTACGGATTTAGGTATTATTTTTGAGAAGATAACATTTGAGCCTCCTCCATGGTTAGGACGGCGTCAGGTAGGTGGGAAAAAGCATGATGCTCAATTGAAAGTTGACCTCTCTACTAACCGAAAAGGGAAGATGACAGTTAGATCCTCACTCCCTTTATTCAAGCAAAGTGATATTGGACGAATGCTTCGCATTGGGTGGCTTCCTCAAGGATGGCAAAAAAATACTTTATACCCTGAGAATGCGTTTATTCAGATGTATGGAAAAGTATATCAGAGCGTTTCAGGAGGAGTATCAGGAGACAATTGGGAGGACAATAAAAGAGACACTTATCTTAAAGACGGCACGGTTACATGGAAGCTTATATCAGCTTCCCAAACGCTGAGCGTTGATAAAGACGGCAAAGCCACTCTTGGAACTGGGGGGAAATATAGAACCCCATATTACGTTTGGGGGGAAATCGTCAATGTTGTTGGGGGGGGGCTCTGCTACTGTTGATTTTCGCAAGGATTATTGTGTTACCGATGATCATTTTATTTCACATTGGAATATGAGTGCTTGGGGGAAAACTGAGGGGTATCCCTCTCATGTGTCTTTTTATCAGAACAGGCTCTGTTTTTTCTGGATCACAGTTTGATCCTCAAGCTATTTATTTCTCTGGCTATAATGTATTTAATGATTTTAGCCCTGATACGATAGAGGGAAATCTTTATTATCGTAAGTCCCTATCTACCGCAGTAACGGATGATACGATGTCTGAAATTCGTTGGTTTAGACCGATGGAAAAAGGGCTTATTGTTGGGACTGATACGTCTATATGGATTGTTATTCTTGATTTTGAAAGAGGTTTTAATCTGGTCTCGAGGAGATTAGCGGGAAGCAGTGTTTATGAATCTCCTCCTTTTATTGTAGGTGATGAACTTCTTTTTGTTCAAGGGGCTGGTAGAAAGATTCAGGTTGTGAGCGGTGCGAGTGAGCAAGGATTTCTATTTTTAGAGCTAACCCAATATGTCGATCATCTTTTTGACCATCGAATAAGGCAGATGGCCTATCAGGAAGATCCTTATTCCATTCTGTGGGTACTGAATCGCAACGGTCAACTTTTGGGATGTAGCATTTCCCCCAATTCCAAGGAGGGGGGAGCTTGGCACGCCCACGCAGTAGGGGGAAGAGGGGTCAATATTTTGTCTTTAAGTTCTTCACTTTGCTTGGACCAAGGAGAAACCGCTGTTTGGTTTCTTGTGAGTCGAATGAATGAACAAGGTGTCAGCACTGTCGGTTTAGAAAAGCTCGGAGCTTTTAATCCCCTTGCTCTGCCCCCTGGATTGACAACATCATCCAGCTTTTCCTTGACAAAATGGTCAAAAGCAGACTTCGTGTACCAGAGGTTTTGAAAGGGAACAATGGTGTTCAGAGTTTCATTGACGGCTCTTGCTTGAGCTTGATCTTTCTTCTTTCGATTGTCTTCGTTATAAACCTCGTAGAGAGCAGTCCCCAGCCTACCCGCTTGAGCTGGCGCAGGACCTAATATATCCCACGCACTTTTCCCACCTAGGGGACTTAATCTTTCATAATGCTCCACCGCATTCAGTACAGCTTTTGCGTAATCTAAGGGATTGGTAATATAAAACCGTGGCTCTTTACCATAAATAAGGGGAACAAGGACATTTTTTATAAGTTCCTCCATGATATAAGTAGTCGCCAAAACGTTTGCCCGATATACATTTGCAGGTATCCCCCATCCTCCTCCTACCATACTGTTAGGACCCTCTATCAAGTGCATTCTTGCAAAAGATATAGGCATAACGAGGAATTGGCTAACCAGCCAACATAAGTTCCCTCCTAATCCTCGCCCTGCTATATACTTAGTATCTTGCATGGTTGCACCAACAGAGCCTCTCGCATGCTCCTGAACAGTCGACCAAATAAGAGTTCTGTATTTATTCGCAAGATCACTTTTAACCCTATAGGCGTCTTCTCCTGCTTTTAAAAAAGGCGTTAACTTCCTCGATATTCTAAATATTTTTGTCGGTGAGATATGTTCCCTTGCCCTTAAAACTTTCTGGTTCCGCCATGGAGAGAATTTTGAAATCTCTTTCGGTGAACCTGTGTTCTTCAACAATGGTTTTAAATGATTGCTCGCCTATCCTCTTCTTTAAAGAATCCATATCTTTCAAATTACGAGTAAACCCACCAACGTAGCTTTGAAGCGATGCCGAAAGCCCCCTAACTATCATATTGTCAAGGGCAGTAAAAAATGCCAAATCTTGCGTCTTTTTTGCCGAATGAACTACAACATTACGAGTACTCGTCTCTAAATCATGGGAGAACCCCATTGACGCATGGTCAACACCGACAGTGATATGTTTGATAAAAGATCTCTTCTCTTTGTTCGTCAGCTTTGCCATTGGAGACGCACTCCATATGTCACTCCCTGTTTGCGTCCAAGATGTCCCCACACGCTTACTGGCGTAACCAACAGAGTTTACTATATCAATAGGAATATAAAGTACTTGCTTGCCCATTTTAGTTACTACCTGCCATGCCAAAGCGGTATCGGTAACCTTATCCAGCGTGGTCGGTGGTGCTTTCCCTCGGGTTAAACGGTAAAAATAGTCCCGTGCATCCTTTTCCTCACCTGCTAACTTAGCTAAGTCTTTATTTCTTGCCTTATCGTCTGTTGGATATCGATCTATTATCGCTTTCCTATCTCTCTCTTGCGTCTTTGCCAAAACAAATTCAAAATTCTCATGGGCATTTGCTCCTCTCTTGCAACGGCAATATCTCGAATGAGATTGTCAAAGGCACGCCCCATCATCCCATCAACAGTTACCTCTCTCCCGAACTCTTTCATGGTGGCAACCAATCCTTGAGGAGTATAATGAAGCTGACGGGGTTGACGTAGACGTCCTCCAATATACCCACCGTGGGAAACGTTTTTTCCATAACTCGCAATCGTCTTGTTTCTGCCCTCACTCGCTAGGGTCTCGTATACTTCCCCAACAAAAGAGCGTAAACTTTCAGCGTCCAACATGCCTCTTCTTTGGTACTTGCGTCTAGCCGAGGAATAACTTTTTCGACAAACGTCTCTTTCGCTACTGCTGATAGTTTCCTAAAATCCATCGGCTGGGGCGTATAATTCTCCAATGCATGAAACCGTATACCAACAGCTTTTGCTTCTTTCACAAGAAAATCCATCGCCTCATGGAATACCTTCGCTATTTAAATGGCTTCTGGGTGTACGTTTTTATCACCACGAAGAGCTAACAGAAGATCCGTATTGGCTTTTGGGTCGTTCATAAACCCTGCGTATTTCGATCCATATTCGGCGAATTCGGAAAACCTCTCGTTAATTTCTCTCTTGAGATGTCCTATTGAACCCTCTACTGAAACCCCACGACTCATATGATGAGCAATACGATGCTTCAACTGTGAGGTTTGCAAACCCTTACCATCTCCCACATCCTTTAGCTCTGCTAACAAATAAAAAGCTTTGAGGCGAGAAGCATCAGAAAAGAAAGACTCTTTTGCTCGATTACCAACTCTGTTGATTTGTTCATTTAGAGGAATCCGAGAAAAATAAGCATGCTTTGATCCCTCATGCTCCCAAGCCTCCCTGATATGGGCTTCAATATGGGCAATATCCGCATCACTTAACTTGATTTCACCCGCTGCTTTCCGAACAGCAGTAATACATTCTTCCCTCATCTAGGATACTCCAAATAAACAATTGAGAGCCGCACTAAAAATATCCTTTTTGGAAAGCTCAATATCTCTGGTGAGATGTTCTTTTATTTCTGGCTCATGAGCAAATCTCTGTTCTAATTCTGTCAATCTGTGTTCATACTCTGGAACTCGAGGAGACAAAGGATCATGTTCAATCGATGGTGTTTGAACTTTCTTTTGCTGAGGGGTAAATTCTTCACCTTGCTTCAAAAGTTCTTTCATCTCAGGACTTAACTCAATCTCAGGCTTGGCAATCATGTCTTTTGTCATCAATTCCATCTGATCAGGATCAACCCTTACTTCCTTCCCTCTTCTCATCTGCTCAATGGCTTGCTCTAACGTGCTGGCATGAATCTCAGCCGATTGATGAGTGGTTGCGATTCCAGGGGCAGAATGCACCATATTCTCAATATCACTCTTAACCGCTTGTGCACTATCAACTTCGTGGGGCTTGATATCAGGATGCTTTCCAGTATTCCCGTGCAACACACCCAAACCCGCACCAATAACAAATTCCGCAGTCATATAGGCTGCGTCTAACTGAGAATAATGCTGAGCTAAATCTTTATACTTTTGGTCGTTTAATTTATCCCCTTGGTGGTTTAAATAGGCACCAATGCTTTGTCTCTCACCTAACCCAAAAACAACGTTGCACCCCCTGTTATAGCCTTGGATAACAGTGATTTGCCATAAACACCTGCAATCCCTCCCCCTACAAAAGTAGCAAGACCGCTGATCCCACCTACTGTCTTAGCGTCTTCATCCTTAACTCCTGCGTCTCTGAGATCTTTATATGACCTTTCCGCTGATGCTAAACTCGCCCCTGACAAACCAACAAGGGGGCTACCACCAGATGCAATAAAACCTGTCCCAAATGATGCTAAAAAATGACCAATACTATGGAAAGTACTACTGATAACACCTGTATCCTCACTGACTGAGTACCAAGGTTTATGCTCCCAAGGATCTTGGGGTTGGTAAAATACCGATGTACCCGGCACAAGAGAAGTTGCAAGATCTACCTCTCCCTCAACGCCTCCTTTAACAAACTCTATAGGTGCATGTGCTATATCCGTCCAAAAACTATATTCAGGGGGCGGAGGGGGATCGTATTTGTAAAATCCATGAGATATCGCACGATCTATTGCTTGCGAAATTCTTTCCGATTTAGCATAACTCATAATGAGGGTCATTTGTTATCCTCCTTATGGGGTTCTAACAGTCGTTTAACGGTATTTGTCTTATACCCCTCCATCACACCTTCAGTATCCTTTAACGTCGTACCAATAGCCCGTTCTTCATCATCAAAATAAGAATCATTACGAACCTCAATCTCAAGGTGTTTTCCTGTTTTGGGATTTGTGATATAGCTTCTCCCAAATTTAGCAAGATATACCGCCCTACCATCAGGCAAAACCTTGTAGTTCTCAAAATCACAATCAAGTTCTAAAGAACGACCAGCCTCTTTAAAAGCTTTACCACGTGCTTCTTTAAACTTGTCTTCGGGAGACACCCCACGAGGAGGAATGAGATGTGATTTATTGCCAATGGGAACAGGAGTATTGCCTACAATAGCTTCAAAAGAATGTTCAAGATTTTTATCAAATTGCGAAGCACCCCAGAATCCACTCCTTAAATGATTTCTCAGGCATTTCATTAAAGGTATACTTTTTATCCCGCAAAAGTTGCCCCGCAAGATGGTATCCTACTAGTCGAGACACCCTATCGTAACTAGCGTCTCCATAATCACCAAGGCTCGCAAAAGCTTTTCCGTATTTTAGCCTAAACGACTCCTTAAACCATGCATCAAAACGCTCACCTATCTCGTTTCGTATATTCTCCCCTTTATTGCGGGTTCGATATTTGTATCCTCTTAAAACATCAGTTGCAGCATCAGGATCCACCCTTAATAAAAACCCTACGTCCCCTATAACAGGGTGGTCTAAGTCTTCCATAGTCTCAATCCAATCAGAGCTGTTTAGACCACCCAATCGTTCGGCATAGTTCTCCAAATAAACTACAACATCTGTCAAATTTATCCAGATACTCCGTCAGCTTGCGTCCCTCTTCTTTAGAAAGCAACGGACTTTTGACACCATACATCTTGCCCATCGTTTGCGATGACTCACGCCTGCGGACAAAAAACTCTCCCCACTGTGCGGGATCATCGGGCATCCCCACCGTCGACCTGCTCTCTATCGCCCATTGAATAGGGTGTTCTTTCCTCTCTTTAATATTATGAGAAACGGCTTTTACCACATCCAAATAAAGCTTGTTCTTAAACTCCGCCCCAGTTAAATCTTGAGGATCTGGTTTGAGCTTGGCTAATTCTTCCTCGACTTGATCGGTAGGCATCATTGCCAATAGATTAATCTTAGGGGAAAATTCCACTAACGGAGTCGAGATGACAACGCTTTTCCGCTGGTCTCTCCAAAAACTGAGATAAGATGATCCTCAGATAAATCCGCATCTTTGACGCTCTCAGGTGTTACCCCTCTCATTAAAAACGACTCTATATCCTCTCCCTACTTGTTTTAATTAAAATGCTCACTACTTCGTTCCTTCGCCCTTCGGGCTCACTACTTCGTTCCTTCGCCCTTCGGGCTCACTACTTCGTTCCTCTCCCTTCGTCCCAACCCTCGATCTCTCCTCTTGCTTGCCTGTCGTGAGTGATTGAGACACGTTGTGTATCACTGAGCGCTTTTGTGCCTCACTCAAATATTTCCATCCCTCAAAAGGATTTCCTGCTTCCACTGCGTTATCATGAGGGGATACGACCTCAAGTGGTGCGTTATCTATTCGTTCCTCTCCTTTCAGTCGAGTATATTCGTTCCTCTAGCGTCTCATTGCCCGTTAGCGGTGCTTCTGTGGATTTTTATGCGGTTTTTAAGAAACGTTTAAATCTTGCTGGATTGTTTAAAGCTACATGATCGACTTGTCCTTGAGCGAGCTGAGCTAACCCAGCATCCCGTGCTTTTATTTTTCGCTCGACATCCATGGGGGAGGAGTCAATAGCTTTTAAAAGTAAGTCTTCTTGCTTTCTGAAATTCTCATCTGACCCATCTATCCTTAGACTCGTTACTCCATTACTTGCGATATTGGACGCATGAGAAAGAGACCTAGATATACGCACCCCAGACTCATAGTGAAGACCTTTTGTTCTATATGACCTAATGGCTTGTTCACTTTGGTGGATCATATCACGGCGTGCGCTGGGATCGGTGGTTGATTTGATAAGATTCCTATAATGGGGCTTTATTTTGTTCTCTATGAATGAGCCTATGTTACCTGCTATATCTTTTTCATCCACACTGATATGACTCAAATGCTCAGACCATAGTGTATCTGTCTTGGTCATTGTATTAGACAAATCTAGCAATGATTTGGTATGCGAGGTCTCGCGCCGGACATGTGCTAAATGTTGATTAGCCTTTTCCAAGGATACTGCTAGATCCGCTAAACCTTGCCCACCTGAGCGTGATTGCACACGCTCTTCATGCGGAGGGAGGGCGGAGGATTTAGAAAAGTAAGGGGTAAGTTCTGTCATTTAAAAGTACTCGCTATGTTTGGGTTTGTAGCTTGCGCATACGTGCCGTACACACCCGCACCCATTGACACTAGGGAAGCTAAATGCGACCATTTTTTAGAAGAGCGTATCGCCTCAGCGTTTCCCCTTAACCAATCAGCCTCTTTATTCAAGCGATTACTTCTCTCCCTCCCAGAGGAAAGATTTTTACTATACTCGCTTTCAAGCTCAGCCAATGATTGCCCAACCCAAGTCTCAAAGGATGCTCCACTGACCCCTGCTTCCCAACATTTGAGCTTCATACTATTACAGTGAAACAGACCCTCACGATGGGCTTTGCTGGCACGATCGTAAAATTCCAAATCAGCAAGCCTTGCATTGTCATCAGTTATTTCCGCCCGTTGCTTGGTAGTTTCTTCTTCCGCTCCTTTGTTCTGTGGCAATCATCGACAAAACGCGTCATGCTACTGCTAATCCCCCTGAAATAAGTGCATAGGTGGTTACTGGATCCATTTAGTTATCCTCCCGCCTTAAAATGGGAAATAAATGCGGTAATAATGCCAGAGCTTGGAGTAGTTTGACGAAAGCAAAGGCTATCATCCGTGGTAAAATCTCCAGCTATGGGAATATAAAACTCCCCTGTTTTCGCTTTACCTTTTAAATCTTTGACAAATCGCATCGTTTCAAAAGAAGTTCCTACTTCTAAATTACTGGTGTTGATGACACGAACACTCGCATCATGCACTCGCCTCTTCTTGCCACTCAAGCCGTTAAAAGCCTCCCCTGTATCAATGCGAGGAAGCTCAGCGTATGAGGTATAGCTATAACCGATATGGTCTCCATCCTCTAAAGCATCTCCTTTAGCGTAAGGAGACACCTTACCATCAACGGAAACCAACACCATTTGGCTCTTGGTTTGTTTGCGGCTATCGCGCTTCGCTAACCCTGCTACCCTCGTCGGATTGTAATACTTTAAAGTACTCTTCGCTGTAGATAACTCTCCCCATCCGCAAGACTGGCTTCTATGGTGCGGAGGCGTTTGCTGATATCACGGGTGAATTGGTTCCTTTGATCGTCGGCTACCGGTACCGAGCAGTATAAGACTTTGCTTCATCCATAAGGACACCCCGCTTTGATGAAACTTCACTCACAGAAGATTTAGGGTAGCCAGCAAGAAAAAGCGAGACGCGTGATAAGGAAAATCTGGCCTTGTTGTAGAGTATATAGGCTTCGACACTATCATCTTTCTCGCCAAGTGTTTTTGCCTTAAGGATGTCTTGTTCCGCTTCGTTAATAAGTTCCCGAGCTTTAGATACTCTTGTATCAAAATTGAAAGATTTTGCCCACTCTTCCTCTTCTTTACCCGAGATATCGTGTTCATCATTAAAATGTTTATTCGCTAAAGATATCGTATTCTTAGAATCCAGAAAGCGGGATATAACGGCGCTCGTGTTGCCCTCAACATTGGGCAAGGTGCTATACTGTGATCTAAACAGCCCACCTGCACGAGCTCTCAAAAATACGCATTTTCCACTTATATGAATCATCAAAAAGTTTGTTTTTGCGACATTCTCGGGCTTTATTGTTAAAGTTCGGCACATCTTTGAGCTCTTCTTTGGCTGGCGAGTTCTATAGTTCTCTCTACCTGATCAACGCTTACTTGTTTCACTTCTGCTAGTTTACTGGCAATGTTGCCCTTGATCTTAACCAAATCTGGGGATGGGTAAAGAGAGATTACCTTTTCGGTAGCATCCAAGCTTGAGCGGAGTTTATCCTCCAATTTACTCGTTCTATCAACAAGATCCTTATTTTAATAAAATATCTCGATGGCTGTGATATCGACTATCTCGTTATGTGCATGAACAAGATAAAATATGATCTTATTATACAGCGTAGCAATATCTGGATCAGAGGAGGTAATAAAAATACTAGGTATTGATTGCAGCGACGCATAAGCTTTTACCGCCTTTGACATCACACCCAGCATCTCTTCTAATGTGAGATATTTTTTCTTTGCTTTTTCAATTTGAATCTTGGTTTCTTGCAAGACCTGTTCTGCTTCTTGCAGTATCTTTTTTGCTTCTTCTACGGTCATTTCTGGCATTTTTTTTTTTCGTTGTAGTTCTGTTTTCAGAACACTTCTTCGGGGTAGATATTCAATTGTGTTTTGTTGCGAAACTTTTCCTGTAATTTCTGGGTTGTGAGTGCTACACCCTTCCGCAAAAAGCAGTAAACACAGCAAGGAACGAAGTCACTCGACTGAAAGGAGAGGAACGAATATAATCGGGGTTTTGAAGCTTTCATGGATAATCTCCTAGGGATTGAGTGATTGAATGAGCGAATTCACTACACTTTATCCACGAAAACCTTTGCTTATTCAACCCCATAAACCATCAATAAAATCCCTTTCTTCATAACTATTGTCCCTGTAAAAATTCCCTATCTTTTTCAAGGTTTAAAGTTGGTTCGCCATCCTCAATTGTTCTCTCGACTAAAAGCCAAAGCTCGCTCTGTCCACTCGCACTGTGAATAAAGCTCGCCATTGAATGAACCTTTGCATTGCCTCCTAGAGAATGCGTATGCCATGCTAAAACTTCATTCTCTGGATCAAAAGTACACCCGACAAGCTCACCGTCGTGTCTTAAAATCCAAAGAAGTGCGTATGGATCTTCTTGAAACGCCATCTGATTTATCCCGCTCATCAACATATGCTCAGCTGAGAGCGTCAAATCTGGAAATTGATAACCCCTTTCGATATCGCCAATAATCGCTCGCAAGGTCTGGCCCGATCCATGCGAAAAAAGAAGAGCAGAGACAACACTCACGGGCGGAGTGCCTGCGCTACTAAGACTGGCAATCGTTCTGGTAGACAAAGAATTGTTAGCAAAGCTACCCTTTTCATGGTTAGGGGAAATACACCAGATATTCGTATCTGTCCCAACGACAAGACCTCTTCCCATGCTCTGCATCCATTGAATGGATTGCCTATTGATAGAGCTTAGGCGAATGCTGAATGACAACTGAGGTTGTACATCTCCTGTCTCATCAGTGATTGAGAAGTTCGTATAGTTTGAGACTTCGGAGAACTGGATTGATTGAGTCTCAGCATCATTGCCAGCGAAAACCAACCTATCCTCATGGAATGCAACGAGTGGAGGATAACCCTCTTCCATTCCCCTCCAAATCTCCAAAACCGTGTTTGAGTATCATCTTGGATTGGAGTACGGAGTTTGAGCAAAACAAGACGTGAAGTTTTCACCTCAGCAATAGTTCCCGCTGCCCATCTCACGATATGTACCCCAGATTTACCTTTCTCAACCTCCCAAATACATTCTCCTGTCTTTTGTTGAATCGAATTGGTCGCTTGCCAATCAACTCAGAATCTCCGCCTTGAACGCATTTAAAAACTTTATTATCGGTCTTGTTCTCGCCCTCGCTGGTGGTTCTTATGACAAATGCCCCTTTAGGATACTTGGTTGATTGTTTCCAATGAGGAATATACCACCCACAGTGAAAATCCCTACCAACATCGGATAACTTTAATATATCACCACTCGCATAAACGAGTACCGAAACCTCTCTGCCTTGGGGGATATGCACCGATATATCTGGGGTGGGCTTCTCATTTATGATTGTCATTCCTAACATCGGGGATTGTTGAAACGGTACGGGCTTATAAGTCCATGTTCTCGCCTCCACTGACAATTGATGAGGCGGGTATCCGCCGTGAACGATAAACAACGTGTCCCCATTTT
The DNA here is from genome assembly GCA_946122785.1 of Linum tenue. Lineage (NCBI taxonomy): Eukaryota > Viridiplantae > Streptophyta > Magnoliopsida > Malpighiales > Linaceae > Linum > Linum tenue. The sequence continues at coordinate 2,574 of CAMGYJ010000020.1, read as the reverse complement.
GAGCAAAATAAAGTTCTGCAATATTAATACCTTGTATGGGGTATCAATCTTGCCATCCGATAATAACTCATCGCCCTCACGGCGATACATCACAATCTTTCTTTCCGCAAAGATTAAAAGATAGTTCAGATCTGGGCTGATCGTAAAAGGAACCAGTCGAGCCTTGCAACTCCTCAGTTATCCTGCCTTTACTATAAACTCGTGTACCAAGACGCCTCAATAAAGCTCGTGTTCGTAAGGGAATATAGTTATGGCATTGCTTCAAACATCCCTTATATATCTCCAAATTAGAGCTTGATTGATGGATTAACTCTGATACTTCACCACTGGCAAAGGAGTTCTTAAAATGCGTCATATTAGTCATAAAACGCTGGGCTCCCTGAAAGTATTGCGAGGTCTTCATTCATAGCTTGGTCTAAAGTCTCTTCGAAATCTCTTTTTAAACGCTCTCTATAACCTTCAGTCTCTCTAACCCTTACGCACATCTCAACGGCTATCTTGCACGCTAACGCTTCCCCATAAAGTGGGGGAGTATCTTCAACAGCAACCCGCTTTGTATAGGTTAGTTGTAGTACATTGACCCCCTCTGGGAAGATAATGAACCCCTCAACCGCCTTTGAGCCACAAGGGGAAATAACCCTCAGAAAGCGTGGAGGGATAGGCAAAAGGAATTGTCAGAACCAACCATATGCCCCAATGACGTAGAGGGAAAATCGTAAGGGAGTTGCCTTGGCCTTTTTGAATCACTCTCTTGGACATTCTTTAAGGATAAGCTTTCCGAAAATCCAGCCCTTGTCTTCGTGACAATCGCTTATTTTGGTCATTAAGGACTCACTACTTTTTCTATGGTGTTCTTGAATTTCTCGAATAAGCGCATCCATCCTATAGAGACCTATATAGATAGGGCCACCGCTTAGACTTCGGAAAGAGGATCGGGCTTACGGGCGTCATGGAATAGAGACTAGGAATTAGCCTATAAGCGTACAAAGATAGACCACATAGAATAGAAGGGGATAAATCTCATTCAATCTGGGTTGGGCTTTCTTCTTTCTTTATTTCTTTATCTGTCTTTTGCGTCAGAAAATATTCGTCTTCGATCTATCTTCTTTTTCATTTCTATCCGGGTACGATCGCATTCATTCGTGGGATAACCATTAGCATTGAAGTCAATCACCACCTCTATCATACATACGAAAGCGAGAGTGCATGGGCAACACACACCTAAAGCGCCTACGTTCCGCTTGCAGCCAATACAACCACAACCTAACTTGCACGAGATTAAACTATACTTAGCCCCGCTACTGGTAGCCCCGAGGGGGCGGGCGGCATCCTCCTATAATAGTTAGCAGTACTGAAGAAGCAAGTCATCGGTCCGGGGAGAATCTATTTACTTGACTAGGAAAAACTAGCGCTTAGAGTTCGGTGGAAGGAGAAACCATTCCCGTATGGAGACAGCCTCCCTTAAAGGAATGTCTATATGGGGTCACCACTCTTATCTTATTAGTAAAAGACAGAGTGGGAAGCAACGGAACATGAAGCCAATCGATAAAGAAAGGTAACGAAAGGTGTTATAGTCCTTTCTTTGTCTTTTCCGATTTATAAGACTCCTAAGAGGCCACCAGAGACTACGATATAGACCCTTAAGCATGACATTACATGTCATGAGGATCTATCAGCCGCACTGGGACTGAGACACGGCCCAGACTCCTACGGAAGGCAGCAGTGGGGGGGAGTTATTTCCACGAGGCCTTTCTAGGATGGGTCCCAGAGGTGCTGATCAATGAGGTTTTGAATCTCATGCCTAAGGTTGTAGCATTGATCAGTCCAGTGTCCCTCTCCACCCATGTGATTGATATTCACAGCGTGCGTTTGGGATTCCATTCTTGGGTGGTTTATTTGGTATCGGCCTAAGTGGTATAGGCTTGATGAGGTTGGCTGCTACCAACTGACGGAGCAACTGTGACGGAAGGTCTGGTAATGGGTCAAACTTTCGGTGTGCTCCTCTGTTCACGGCGGTGGATTGAGCTTGAGCGGTTGCCCTGGATTGGACTTGTTGGCGAGCTGTATGGATCGGCCGAATCCTGGAGAAATCCCCTTTGGGAGGTTGCCCAATCATGATGATAGCCTGTACTTCTCTCTCATCTTGATTTGTCTCTTGCTTTCCAGGTGAACACAAGGTTTGGATTTATGTGCGGGGTCTTCCCCCCCGCCCCAACTTGTCTCTTTTCTACCGGGCATTTTCGGGGACTAGCCTCTCTCCGAATACTCTTTAGAAACCAACCTGATACACCAATAGAAATAATCATATTTAGAATACAAATAAGATTAGAAAGGCCATCATTAGTGCAAACAAAGCAATAGCTTCGGTTAGAGCAAATCCCAAAATAGCATAACCAAATAATTGCTTAGCTAATGATGGATTTCGCGCCACCGAATGAATCAAAGAACTGAAGACGTTCCCAATACCAACCGCAGCTCCCGCTAAAGCAATTGTAGCAGCTCCGGCACCTATTAATTTAGCACCTTCTAACATACTTCTTCTCCTTTTCTCTCGTCACGCTTTTTCATTCACTT
>CAMGYJ010000018.1:17500-21740 GCA_946122785.1 Linum tenue | reverse complement strand
CCCCGTTGGTCGAGCTCTAACCTCTCCTTTCAGTCGAGCATATTGCTCTAACCTCTCCCTATCGGTCGAGTGACTTTCTTCCTCTCCTTTCAGTCGAGCATATTGCATAACCTCTCACAAAGTTCGAGTATATTCGTTCCTCTCCTTTCAGTCGAGCATATTGCATAACCTCTCACAAAGTTCGAGTATATTCGTTCCTCTCCCTTCGCCCTTCGGGCTCACATATGATAAACCTTCGGTAGAGCATATTGTATAACCTCCAGTTCGATTATTATTCTTGACTTGACTTATTATAAAAAGTACTCACTATAAAAATGAAAAACAATCGATTATCTACCCAAGAAGATAGAGAGTCCCACATACGAGAAAAGGTCACAAATAGAGTTGAACCAAGTAACATTGCAAAGGCATAATGATAGTAGGGTCGGGATATCCCCGCCCTCCGAACCGGACGTGAAGGTCTCCCCTCATCCGGCTCTCCGCAGGGGAATCTCCACTCACTGCTTCCCCTAATATCCTCCCTTTACCACATCATGGGGGTTTACAGGAGATCCCGGAGGCTCGCTCGGAAGGCAGCTATACCATACCTTTTTACTCAACTCTACTCTAGTAGTCACTAGACTCACTATAGTAGTCCGTCCGGCTGCTCTTGCTGAAATCATTACTCTTTATTCTCCCGTGCTCTAGCAATTGCGCTCCCTAGACCACTACCATTTAGTTAGGTAGGGACAATCAATCCGTAGTGACGGGAATGACGGACTGAATGGGGATCCCTATCAATATAAAAATGAAGAATATATATATAATTAGTTACACTACCTTTCTCTCACTCAATAGATGTATCTGGTCAGATACGGTACAGTACAATACGAGACGATGGAATGCAATGGGATGGATGGTAGAGGGCTGCCTGCACCCAAAAGCGATGATTCACTTGTCCCCTTGTCCATAGGGACCTCGTGGCATACAACCGAAACGACTCCCACTAGATAGCCGCCCCTTTCTCTCTTTTTACAGCCTCGTGGACGGACGAAAGAAGGGCAGGAAGTTACAGAACGGGGCAGTGGGCTCGCGAAGTAGACAGCAAGCAACAGCTTCTCAGCCACCTTTACTTTCTATTATATATATAACAGGAGCGATTCTATTCTATTAGTAAAGCGCTAGCGCGCCCCTATCTCTAAAGGGGAAGGGGTGTAAGCACTTCACTCGGTAGGAGATGGGATTCATTCACTTGCATTCCTGCCAGCACTACAAAAAGCTCCGGTCTTAACGCCCTTACTACTGCTGTGCAGCCTTTCCTCGGGTTCGTAGAGTCGGGTTTACCGTTTACCCACAACGGAGGAACCGCCCCCACCGGGCAGGCGGCCACGGGTCATAACACACTCTTCGCACAACAAATCCACTTTGAAGTTTACTTATTCGCTCGGCCAGTCGTCGGAATGTGTACGAGATACCATAAGGGCCCAATATCTCAATAGCACCTTTGTCTAAAGCTTCGAATGAGACTTCATATCCGAAACGCAGGAAGGATCTTACTAGAAAGTCATTAAAAACTTGATCGAAGAACCAGCGTTTATTGAAGAAGCTATAGAGTCGATTACAAAAAGTACTAGTTTGAAAGGCTCGTTGGAATTGATCCGCTACGGGATTTACATTATACGCAACAGAAGCACCTGAAGTACTAAACAGAATAGGTATTAGTTTGGTAATGGTTGGAGCAGCAAACTCGGATTCGGCAAGAATCTCATTTTTTGGTAGTACAAAGGGGGAATTGGCCCAAAAATTGGATAGGGGTCAAGACGTAGTCGGGCGCCGGCGGCTGACTCAAGTGCCCCCCGAACCGCGCGAAATGGTCGCCTATTACACGGCTCACTAACTCTGCCTGGGGTGGGGGTAGCTATTATTCGTCGGCGGTCCGGGAATGAAAGTTAGTTCAAGCTATCATTCTGGCTATACTCTTGAATGATAGCTTGAATTTCACTTCGGATGGGCATACGGCCCTTGGTCTCATCCTCCGCATTTTGACACGCTCGGGTTAACCACGTCTTGATATTTTATTTTAAAAATCGTTAAGCGGCGCATTGTGGTCGTTTTCTGCCCGTGCCTTATTGCTACCAATTCGACTGATTAGCTGTTCGACCACGTCTGTTGACGAAGGCAGTTTCTTTATGTCAGGATATTTCCGTGCTTCCTTCTTAATGAGAGGGTGACGCAGGTCGGCTAAAGTTTGCTTTTGGTTTTTTATTTGCTCCAGCGTTTGCTCATACACTGCTTGTTCGGCTGCGGGTACATTGAGATCAAAAGAAGGTTGCTTCGAAGAACTAGCACCACTTCGATCGTCTCCGACGGAAAGAGGTTAGAATATACTCGACCGAAGGGAGAGGAATGAAGCCATGGCAGAAAGAAGAAAATCGAGCAAGTCGGTAAGAAATGGAGCAAAGAAAGCGGCTTCAAAAGAAAAGCCCCAGTTAGAGTCCAAAAGGATACGAGTAACCAAAAGTACGGTGATACTGATAATCACTCGTTTCAAAAGAGATAAAAAAAAATGCTGAACTGAAAAAGGTTCGATTCATCTTGTGTGATGGAAATTCGTATTCTTCGCGGCTGGTTCTGAACGCCATCTACTGTGGACTACTGAGATGCCTTTCATTGTCAACAGGGGAACGACCCCTATTATCGAGCGCGAACGACCTCTTTTCCTTCTGCCTAGGTCTGCTTCAACGAGCCCCGCTACTTCATGGAGTGAAAGGGGCCTCCAAGTAAAGGCGGCCGAGGGAACCGCCTGCCTAGCAACATCTTTTCTGGGTAAGTTACTCTCCTTTTCCGGAGAAAGAAAAAGAAAGAGCCCTTATTCGAACCGATGTTGCCTATTTCTTAGGGCTTCAAGAGCGTGACTCTTATTTATATTTATATACAAAATTTTCAGTCTAGTTTGCCACAAGGCGTGCAAGCGAGGAGGGCTAGCCTATGTGGAGTCAAGCTGCAGGCACTCGACAACAACAAGAGAAAGGCCAGTCACAGAACACAAACCCAATCCAGCCGGAGAACCCATGCATTCAATTATAAAAACCTTCCTGGTTCAAAGTCATGTAGGTGCGGTCGAGCGGAAAAAGCCCCGGAGCTCCCCGCGTGGGGACCACCTACACAGGCATACAGCTGCGCACCCGACGGGTTAACAAAGAGCGCCTGTACACAACATAACAAAGCTTAATCTCCGTCTCAATAGACGGAACCAAGGCAGTTCCATATCGAAATCGATAGCCGGAGAATGCCCCAATGGTTTCTTCCACCTCGGTCGGCGAAAGGTTATTCACGCGGTCCGGCGCACCCCTACTCACTTAAAGGATGTTGCTTAGCAGCGGCGAAGGAAATTTTTTCTTAATCTAGAGAGTTCCCTTTCGTTAAGTGCATCGAGCCAGGAGTGGACATCATCATTAGGCGGTACAGTAAAAGCAAACCACAAAAGCACTTTATGTAAAAAACTAGTCTTTTATATAAATCTTTAGGAACGGGATTTTCAGGGCTTCTGTCATAAGTGAATTACCAGGTCCCTTTTCCATCAAAATGCAATAGGCGTTGGCGAGAATGTTGACATCGGTAAAATCCGGACTGATCCCACTTGAAATAACAGCCCGTGCAAGCAAATATTGGACTGACAGTTTAGTTTTCTTCTCTTCTGTTAGCATGAACATGAATTATCTTCTATTAGTCTTCTTTATTTATTCTTAAGAGAAGGCTCCCCCCGAACCATTCTTAAGACCACCAAGCTCTCTTGAATGAGTTCTATTTTTTCTGCTTTCGTGATAGACGAAGGGGAAAATCTCTTCCCAACTAATATGCGAAACTTTGTGCCTAGATCGTCCTGAAGACGGATGCGACGGGAAGAAATGGCATTTAGAAGTGTTGCTAACTTAACATTTAGGTTTCGGCATAACAAAGCTTGCACTGTCTTTTCGCACTTAGGCGCACAGCGTGCCATTGGTAATGATTCTACTACGGTGCCACAAATTCGCAAGCTGATCCTAAGTAATCGTTGTTGTTCATTGGATTCCGGAGGAACTACTTCGTTAGGATTGAGGAATTGCTGCGATTCTTCCTGAATAGCCTGGATTCTCCCGTCGAGAGTCACTTTGAAAGTATTACCTAAACTCTTCCGACTGAATATGATAAAGCCTATAAAACAGCGAGCTACTATCATTTCTTCATTATAGATTGAGATCTTCTTCGAACTTAATGCACA
>CAMGYJ010000018.1:5000-12500 GCA_946122785.1 Linum tenue | reverse complement strand
TGCTGATGAGCGCGTTGCTCGCGAATATGTTAACATCATGACAGCTCTGGGTGTCAAGATTAGTAAACCGAAGTCTTTGCTTTCTAATTCAGGCGCTCTTGAGTTTGCTAAGCAGTTTTGGAAGAGAGGTGTAAATCTAAATCTCTCTCCGATATAAAAGCTTTGATGGTTCAATGCACTCCGCTTGGTTTATCAGCCCTCTGTCACGTGTATGATATTTCATATAATGTTTATATGCGTTTGGCAAGTGCTGGTTACCGAGTGAGAGCACGTCGGCATGATATGAAATCCAAAAGATGGAATAGATTGTCGGTTGTGTATTCGAAAAACAGAGTTTATGGTGGGAATCTTTAGTATTGGCTCGGAGGTGGTATACCTCTCTGTCCTTATAAGAAGGGTCTCATCATACATAGATTACCTCTTCATGAAGTGAAAGCCTAAACAGCTGCGGCTTCCTGAAGACGGTATCCTTTTGCCAGGCTTAGCGAAGATATCTGAGTTGACTTTGGGTTATCCCAGTGGGTTAAGTGGCTAGGTGCTTATTATATGCTACGTCTGGATCCTGATCCGAAGATCGAAAAATTCTTTAGTCTACCAATTGTCGAAACACATTGGTGCCGTGAACAGAGTCAAAAAGAAGTCTTTCTTTATGGTGTCTTATAGAAATGTTATGATATGGCTAGATCTAAGAAGACAGTGTTAGCTTTAACTGAGGGTTCTTATAACCCCAATTGTTATAACTGTTATGAGATTAGTAGGGCTCTCCGAGCTCCTGGGCCTGATCGTTCTACTTTCAGTGAATATTTAAAAATTCACTCGAGTAGGAGAGAAATCTGCCCCGCGTTGACTAAAACCGGTCTGAAGAAGAAGCGCCGGGCTACACTCCTTTGGCTATTGATCGGTTGTTGGCGAAGATGAAGAGATTAACCTGCACCTGCACGCGCTCCGGTCTATCGTTGGCCTTGCCTGACGTACGATATAGTAGTGTCTGTCAGAAATTTATCTGACTTAAGGAGTGGAGTAAGCACGAAGAGGCACCCACCGTAGAGGTCTCGACTACATGGTCCTGATAATACGCTTTGTTGGTAGGAAATGGCCTATCCCACCTGAGGAAGGAGATGGGTACCTAAGCACATTTATTCCTCAAGCTGTCGACTGTGTCAGTCGGAAGTGCATACGGCAGATCAGCTTCCTCTTCGACGATTCGACCCATTGCATCATGCGAGCTCGGCTCCGTCTTGAGCTGGATCCTGGATTGAAAGATCTAACTCTGTCTATTCCACGCCGAGTAAAATCCTTGACACTTTCGGACACCATCATCTATTTATTAGCTAGGGACATACGATACAGTATAGCTATTTGCTCCATACTCGGATTTTCCCTGTGGTGGACTATAGCTAATGAGCAATTAGTACTCAAACCTGAAGCTCTAAGCTCTGTAGACCTTCCTACACTATATAGGGGAGTTCAAGATAAATTGATTCATAATGTATGCACTACACACCCAGAGGTTAGCAGTCCTTGTGAGTGTGGAGAGCCACTGAATAATGAAGTTAGGACCCTTTCACAGCCTGAGAGTGAGCAGAGAAGGTTGGACTTGATTTTACCTTTTTTACTTTCATGTGGAAAACAGGGTGGGGCCCCTCTGGTCCGGTTCAATCAGTGTCTTCCGCGACGAGATACTTTTAAGTAAGGCCGCAGGGTACCTTCTTCGCTTAGGAAGAATCAAGAATTACATAAACATGCTTATCGAAAGCCAAGCGGGGTACGCCTCAGGGCGAGACTAATCCTTCTTACTAAAGCATAAAGAGCCGCGCATTCAAATGTGAAGGGATCGGTGTAGAACTCAACCTCTCCCCTCGTACCAACGCTAGTTGCAGTCGCTAACCTCTGGGTCATAGAGCTGTTTCCGGAATTATAGGAGGGGTAAATGACCTTTGGTCTTGTCACGAGCTGGATTCGAACGAGCGCTTCCCAGATCCGCGAAAACACCGGATTTCAACCTTTCGGATCGTGACTTTAAAAAAGAAAGAATGGGGAGTTGGCGCCGTTTAACGGATTGCTTGCTTACCAAGCCATCCAGGCTTTGCACTCCTCCCCCGGCCGATCGAGTCTGCTTTCAAATTCGTGTAAAAGTTGCTAATTCTACTTTCTAATAGAGTCGTTAATTCCGCAGCTCGGGGAGAGAATTCCATTTCTCCCTAAAAAATTCGAATAAAAAGCAAAGGAGTCATGCCGCTGACAAAGATGCTATGTATATTTAGATTAGATCCCCTCCAACCCATACTCGTTATCAATCTGCATTTCCAAGTAGTTTTCTCATATAGACAGAGTCGGGCCCACGTGTTCTTAGATCTTGTTCAACTTGATTCAGAAAAGAGATTTCCCGGCCGTCTTTTTCGGCTGGGCTCCATTCGGGGTGGGTGTCCAGCCCGTCCCGCTTTTCCTGATGAGGGAATAGAGTAAGGGGCGACCTTTTATTAAAACAAATAAGTAGGTGTAGGTAAGGACAGATATGGTTGTGTAATCCTCTACCGAATCTCTTGAAATGAATGCTATTTTGCTAAACCCTTTGCTTTTAAGGTAAATGGCATAAGGCAAAGCCTTTCCCTATCACGACCGCCTTCTCCTTCTTGCATTAGGATTTTGACTAAGATCGGATAAGATCACCAGCAGCGGTTGATGATATAACACCCACACCAGTTACTGATTAACTGACCCCAACACCGGCAACTAAAGCACCGCTTCCTTATATATGACCAGGAGCTCCTAGGCTTACAAAGTAAAGCAGTGACACAGAAGACCTCGTTCTTTTTTCTAAGGGCTGGTCTTTAAGCGTCAAAAGAAGATTACCATGGATCTCCGCTATCCTCATTGCTTAGTAGATGGTCTGAGGATAGACTGAAGCAAGAAAAGACCGGAAAAGATAAGAAGTAAATACAGCAGAGCAGTACTGAGCTACGGATACGCTTTCGAAAGATTTTGACGATCTATTCCTTAATATAAGACTTTTGCAATTATGGGCTGAGAGCCCCTCCCCGATCACGAATAATGGGATCTCTTTGACTGCTTCACCGTACCGGTGGATTAGTCGACTCCCCGTGGTCGAAAGATAGGAGCGAAAGCAACTCGACTCTAAAGGAGAGGAGCAGGATTCTCGGTCGGCTTCAAGGAGTGGGGCAGGGGAAAGGAAGACTTTGGACTACTGGGGTAGCTGGGCCAACCCCTAATAGATCAAATTAAGAAAGAGGGAGTGAACGACATATAATATAATCCGAATGGGAAGTTTTGAGCAATCGATTCTTTCTCATGTACGGCTAAACCTTGCAGTTGCAGGGAATTTTAGTCTGGACCCCCGAGTGATGGCGCAGTCAGCCGAGACCCCTGACAGAGGAAAGAGTCTTGAGGAGTCCAACGTTCGGCCGGGCATAATTATTCGTGCCCACTAATCGAATAGGTTTACTCGCCCACCATGTCAGCGCCTTCGGGTTAGTTCTTTCTGTCATAACAATTCTGCCCATAGAAGTCCCCCACAAGATAAAGAATGCTTGTTGCCGCCTTGGCCGGCTGTCTTGGTTCTTCGTTTAGCTTTCTGGCATATTCTACGGAGCTTTCTACTTTTCCACTCTGTAACTGGGTTGAAGAAAAACCTTCATTCACTAGATGTGAAGCAACCATCCTAATGGGGGAACCCTCTTACCCGCTTTCCCCCCCCCCGACAGGGGGGCCTCGCTGTCACCTTTGGTTCGAGCTACTTTTCTTTTCTGGAACGGATAGCTTTCTGCCCAAGTCTATCTTCCAAAAAGAAGCCATTTGAACAACCTTCTTTTTTTTTGCCCCCGAATCATTTTACCTTGAACGAATTTCCCTCGTGCCTTCCGTCCTTTACTATTAAGCGTCTTTCTTTTTCGTTTTTCTGCCTTCGGAACAAAAAAGAAAGAACCCAAGCATGAAAAGAAGGAGGTCCATTCCCTTAATCCACGTTTCCAGCCAGTTTAAGGTAGGAAAGTAGGGCAAAAAATAGAAGAGAGCGGAAAAGTAGAAAGGCATTAGAAGTTGCTTTTCCTGGGGTATACTTGGGTCAAATAAGTATACCCCAAGGAGAAATAACAGGTGAACCAGAAAAAAAATGAGAAGGCCTGCGAAATCGTCCTTGGGCGAATAAGCAAGGCCTATTCCAAAACTTATGAGTAAAAACAGAAAGAGGGCGAGGCGAAAGGCATACTTTCTTCGCTTTTTAAAGCAAATGAATAGGATGCAGGCCCCTGACACTAGGGCGGCTAGCCTCGCGGGTTCCCCCAGAAAAAAATCATGGAAAACGAGGATACCAATTAAGAGTTGTAGAAAGAATAAAAAAAAAAGGGGAGCAATGCCCTTTATTATATTATTCTGAAATTTATCCTTTTCCAAAAGGAAGGAGAGCACCGAATACGCTATTTGTTGAAAAACCAAAAAGAATCCCCATTGTGCGAGGGTTTTGTCCAGGGAGTAGTAGAGCAGAACCAAAAAGATTCCCCATTGTGCGAGGAAAAATAAATAAAGTAAAAAAAAATAGAATCAATAATAATTAAAGGGTATCAAAATCTACAATTTGTTTGAGATATAACGTGGAAGCTATGGATAAAAAAAGGGTAACGACGAGAAGATGTCTTGTCTCTCCCTTCTCATTACAGTGAAGAGATTGAAAAAGAGAAAGGAGGTGACAAATTAATCGAGGCATCTTGTTATTGTTAAGTTTCACCCCTTGGGTTTCGGAGAGAGAGAAGCACGGGAATCAGAAGAACCTGCGCAATATACACACTGAAACAGCTCTTGGAATCGAAAGTCTTCCTTTCCTACCTCATATCAATATCAAGCTATGAGTAACTTCGCTACGGTGGGTACCCTTCGGGGCTTAGTCCCACTCTGTCCCATACCTGAACTCAACTCTCCAAAGGGAGACCCAGTTTACTGCTACCACCTCTTAGCTTCTGCGGGTTCCTTGGGACCCACTTCTGCACTATGCGTGCACGGTGGCGGGCGTTTGGTTGGAGAGAAAGAACAACTAGGGGCAGCCCACTCGAGTCAACATCCATTTCACTATACATACGACAATTCTGATTCTGCCACATAACGCATAACCTATACTTCACGCTAAGCAGCAATCTAATGCCCGGGGGAATGAAAACACTCAACCGATGGGGGGAGGAATGAACAGCAGCTGACGGGGATAAATGTGGATATCCAGTGGCAACTGAGCAGGAGCAGCTCTACCCGCACATAGCTAAATATCCCCCTTCCACGCCACCCAGTTGGTGAGCTCCGCCCTTAAGGGAGCCCATCCGTCGGTCGGCCAATATTGGATAGTCAACTAGCGCACAGGGTAACTCGAATATCAAATATAAGAATAGCAGCCCCGGTCTCAAAAACAAGCATGGAAACAGCAGTCAATCAGAAAGATAAGTTGAAGTTGCGTAAACTCACTCTACTTAAAGGTTTTATAGGTACTTATTCAAGTATGGGAGGGAAGATGACTCTACAAACGAAGACAGAGAGGGGATACCCCAGCGAAGGGGAAAGACGTTAAGTTGCCAGTTCTGCTTGAAGGAATAGGGACAAGGTACTCGACCAACTAATAAGTATTGGGGAGAACGTGATAGTACACTCCATATATCCTATTTGAAATAGTGCTTCCTGCCCGGGACGAGGAAGAAAGAAAATTCACCGGGTGGTAAGCCACATACCTCTATATTCCACCTATGCTTATCTTATGTGACGCTTGTCCTCTACTTCTGATGAACGAAAGCGATCGGCTAATCCGCTCAAGCAAGAGAGAAATAGGACTCATTTTTCACTACGTAATTAGACAAGAGACTTTTGTGGTTCCTGGAATCCATAGGGTCAATAAATGTGCCATGGCCCCTTTGAAGGCGTAGTGTAGACTATTTTCATTCCACTTTCATATTTCTACACAGTCCTTTCGCGCTACACTAGGACGCTTATATCCGTTGCTTGCATTCTTCCTTCCTCTCTATTTGATTTGCTTCCTTTGAAGTTTGAGCTTAGCCATCTTTTACAGTGTCCTGTGCCCTTGTCTTTTGCTCTATGGCATCAAAGGATGCGCCTACTCAGTAGTTCAAAGCAGCGTGGTAGATCAGGTTATATAATAGGGGAAGCCGCAAGAAAGCGTCAATTCTCGTCAATCAGGATCGGGGCTCAGGCTACCCATGTACAACCTCCACAGATTGCAAAACGGAAGGAGAACTCACTGTCCAAATGGAGGGACAGGGGATCGGAGAGTAGTAAACTCCGGACATCTTTTTTCCGAAGAACTCCTCACATGGTCAGTGAAGGTATTCCCACCCAAGTGGATATACCTAAAAAAAAAGAAAGAAATGCACATCCCGAAGTCGAAAAGGATAGGCAGATTGAAAAAGAAAAGGATGCAATGATGAATACACAGGAGGATCAGACGAAGAATCGCGATCTATGGCAATTTTAGTTTCAACAGAAGGTCAGTTCAAGTCATCTCATTGATGCTCATCACCTGTCACAACTCTCGATAAATGGCTTTCTTTGAATGTCTTTGACTAAAATATCTACTTTCATTCAACTTTAGAGAAGTCTAGTCCTTATGCGCTAGGGCGCTCATCCGTTACTTCAAGTGCTTTCCCTTGAGCTAATCCTCTTGCAGGAGCTCGGACAGTTCGAGCGTTAGAAGTAGCAGAGTCAAGGTAGCATTCCCTGTTAGCAGTACTCTAGTATAGAGATTTTACTTTCACGGGCTTAGCTTTGACACGTGCCCCCTTGCTTTTAGGAATTAAAGACCCGTGCATTAAAGATATAAGGGATGAGGCTTTCGATCAAAAAAGCTGGGACTCCCAGAAGGAGAACTGATTTACTTCGGGAGTTGAGCTCTTGCCACCAGTTCTTCACAGGAGAGAGGGTAGCTCAGCATCTATTTCAGTTGATTCCCTTGGTTTAGTCCCTTGAAGAAGGTAGGGCAGAAGGTTTAGGATCACAAACTGAATCTGGATAAGAAGATTCGACTGAAAGGTCTGGGGTTAAAGCTTTCTTTCAAGGAATGCAGCTACTCGGCTAACTAGGATCGTAGTTTCACTTAATAGGGTTCGGCGGGGAAGACATAGATTCCGGGAACGAAGCTAAAGGTATTCGCTTATAATCAACAATTAATGTGGCTTTTATCCCTCTATTTTTTCAGGCCTCGAAGTTTACCCTTTTCACGTTCTCCATACTCTAAAAGTGAGTGAATCACTTCCAACTGAATAAGATGGGATTGGAATCCCTTTTTGTAGAGTCCACCATGGCAAAATCATACCCAATGTGATAGGAGTACGACGGCCCCTGGTTAGTAGTTGTTTAGCTCTATCTCCGCCCCGTAATATGGTTGAATCGCTAATTCTTTTTTGTTCATGGGCCTATTCTCTTTCTCCTTCCTCCCCGGACAATAGGCGAAGATGCTTTTCTATGCCCGAGGCAAGGCAAGAACATTGGCTATGA
>CAMGYJ010000017.1:0-11458 GCA_946122785.1 Linum tenue | reverse complement strand
TTCAAGGTGTCAATCCCAACCAAGTCAAAGAGTCCGGTACGAACAAAGGCATTCTATTCAAGCTTTTACCAGGCATTCGACTTAGACCACTTAGTAGGACCTTCTGGCTTACAGGAGACCTTCCATCCATGGTTGATATCTTCAACGACTTTTTGTCTTGTCTCTTCGGTAGACCGAGTTGCTTTCTCCATGTGAGTTTAGTAGCGGAGCAGGCAAGAAGGGACTTTCTTGCAGGATCCAATCCATCACAACGAAAAGGACTAGCTTCAGCCTTACCACGCGGAAGATTTATAGATCGACGTCCCCCACCTAGTGTGCATCTTAGGAAGATAAGTGGGCAAATGATGGGATGGGCAATGTAGCAGTATGGCAGCCTTGCCCTTCTTACTTCGTTCCTCTCCTTCTTGTTCTAATTCAAATGCGAGCTACTTCGCACCTTCTCCCTACGGTCGAACATATTCTAAACCTTCGGTCGAACATATTCTAAACCTATCGGTCGAGTGACTTCGTTCCTTCGATTCAAAGGTTGAGGTTTGACAAACCCTACCCTGGAGTAGGAGGGAGCTGAGAGACCACTCCGCTAAGATCCTATGGTACTAAGTACGGTACCTTCTAGAGCTTCTTCCAGGTTGAGTTGGTTATCGGTAAGAAGATTAGTTAGCGACTGACGTTGCCATCGAACTTCAAACCAACAATCTAAGTTGTAGTGTCCTTGCTCTCCTAATATTTGGAGAGTTCATACTGGCCTCCACCCTTAACAGGGTGAGCTCACTATTCCGTTCTACTCCCTTTAATCCAAGGGCCCCCCCATCGATCCATCCTTTCTATCTTCAAATTAAGTATCTAATGACATTTAGACATCCCCTAAAGTTGGGAAGTAAGGTACTTCGGCTGTCCAACCTTTATATCTCTTCCTTCTCAAGATAGGCTAACGCGCGACTTATAGCACTTTGAAGCTTGTTGGGTAAGGGATCGATCGTGTCCATCCATGAGGCTGATGAGTTATGTCTGGCGGCCATACTTTGATCACTCTGTATTGGTATCCTCGACATCCCGGTTTTCAGTGGGACATGGGAAGAGCATGTGAAAAGTACCAGATCTGTTTCGGATGCCTGCCTTGAAGCACGAGGCTGAACTTGAAGAAGTGTGAATTCGCCAGTCCTTAGTATATCCAGGGTATGTTGGTTGAGGAGGACAACTAAGATTCGGAATGGAGGCCATCATGAAGTGGCCAATACCCAAGCCCCACAGAGGAATGAGTAAGGAAAGAACGTTGAAGTTTTGGTGGTGCCACCTGAACATTTCGAATTCTCCTGCAATTGCAACTCCTCTACGGAAGTGCACTCATCAGAATGAGGAAATGGTGTGGGGTAATGCTAAAGAGGGGTCCGCAGATGAGTTAGATAATCATCTTTGTCATGCGGATTCTACCAGATCCTTTCCAGTTATCTTTCAAACAATCGGAGGATCTTGAGACTGACGCTTCCTTCAGGGCTGTGGGAGCAGCGTTGTTGCAGGGAAAGCAACCTGTATCTTACCATAGTGTCTTGGCTTTGAGGTGGTTTGGGGCAGTCCTCAATTCTTCCACGTATGATAAGGCCCTCTACAGGCCAATTACGTAAGGGAATAAGTGGGTGGAAAGGCTACTTGAAAGCTCGGGAAGCAGTGATTCATACTGAGAATTAAGCATTGAAGTCTTTTCGAACGGAAAGAAATAAGTCCAAATACACTAGCTAACCAACTGAGAGATTAATTAATTGCTTCGGGAAAGGATCATTTTAATGATAAAAAGCATCCTACTAAGACGATCGAAATGATGAAAGAGTAAGAACGATGTGATTACAGGGTTAAATATCTCAGACTGCTAAGGAGAGATTCCTAGTCTGGTAGCAGGTTATTGGATCAGTTGGGTAGTCAGCGCGTTACCGTAAAGCTCTACTGATAGAGAAAGAAAGAGACTTCAGACTATGCTTTTGCCGCTCAACTCAAATCAGTTGCACGAGAGCCCTCAACCTTTCATCAAGCATCTACTGATCCGTCTTGGGCACTTCTTTTTCATATTCAATTAAATAAGGAATCTCCGCCATGTTCTCAATCCATTTATTCCAAGATCGTATATAATCGAGCGGCCCGCGCATCTGTTATATACGATCGTTGTTTGATCTCCACCGACCCCCTATGTATGTTGCTCCGGCATCGCATCGGGTCAAGAACTCCAGCAGCGGATATGCGACTGTCGATCTATTCCTGATGTGGTGTCCTTTCAATCAACTAGTGCTACTCCCTTCCCTGGCTTCCTTCCTCCACAGAAGACTTGCGTCAATAGCTTGTGTCACTTCCTTGCATGGACAGCTACCACCTCTTCTCTTGACTTTCCTTCGCTTCGGGTATACTAAGAAAGTCTACTCTATCATTCAATCGTGACAGCCTGCCTTTCTACAAAGATCCAAAGAAAGAAAGTAGGAAGATTGGCTTGGCCTCATTCTTACCAATGGTATTCCCAGGAGCTTCCTATACTTCTCCTGCGACTCCTATTGCTATTTCGACTGCTACTTTAAAAAAAAAGATAGGTGCCTCCTACTCCTTCTTCCCTTCCAGCGACGAAACTACTCTTGCAAAGTAAAAAGGTAAAGGTTCACGTCTTCGTCACTTGTCTTACAATGGGTACTAGCGTCTCAAGGCCCCTGCCCCTAACTAAAGGAATCCTTCTAGGTATAGGGCAGCAGAAAATAGAAAGAGCCCTACTAATCAATGCTTTTAGAAAGATTAGGATTCTAAATAAAAGCATTCTTCGTTCACTTGACCTGGTTATGAACACGAAAGAGAGAATGAAGTCGACTGCAGTGCAAAATAAGAAGAATGAAGTCGTCTGTGCTCCCATTCGTGGAATACGGTTTGATCTTCTTGCTTGTAAAATCTAAAAATAGCTGAAACTGCGCTCGCAGCTTTGAAGCCCGCTTGCGATCAGTTTTGCTTTGCAGTGTTATTAAGGCGGGAGAAAAGAACGCGCACGCATCTCTTACCATTCGTTAAGTCGGCAGCTGCCAATAAGCTTGTCTTTCTTTTTTGTTACAGAATAAAAATGGACTTCTTCCTTCCGGCTAGCTCGAAGGGAAGGCAAGAGCTCTTAGATCATTTATGGAACAGAAAGGCCGGCAGGGCAAATGGCTACTAAAGGCCTATTTGAGCATTTTCATTGACCTATACTCTGTGTTGGTTTCAGTTCAGTCTACGGTCTCCCCACCAAAAGTCGGATATCACTTCTTACTCCCGAGGAAAGCTGGGAATCAGGAACTTTATACGAGTGAAACAGAGAATCCCCTAAAGGAGGTGTGGATGTCTTTGGGGAGTGCCGAAGCCATTCGGAACGGAAGAAGGAGAAAGAAAGGAAGAGGGCAAAGAATCCAGAGCGAAGGACAAGCGTTAATATAAAAAAGATTTCTGCAAAAGAAATAGCTTACGTAAGGGCGCGAAAGACTTTCCAGCGAGAAAGCTTTTGAGCCTCTTGCAGTCCCTGTTTGAGTGGTAGTTGTGCCACTCCCTATAAAGAAGAACCTGTTTTCTTTCTTCCCATGTGAATTGCAGTAGAAGAAGTTGGAGTGCTCTTTTTTTATGTGACGTCTTTCTCTCTTCCAGTTCCTGTATAGGATTACCAGCCTATAAAATATATATATAAATATATGAGTGAGTTTACCTCATAGCATATTAGTATAAGCTATACATATTGGCATATTTCCTTAACTAAGTCTTCTCTGTAATAGCATATTCCCTAGGAATGAAAGCGTATTCCACAATAGAATCAGTCGAATCACTTTTGAGAGGCCTTTGCTAGAGGGAGTAGTTCTCTTTCTATCTTGGAATATCGGAGGTGCGGGAAGGCACTCGATTGAGATTGATTCTTCTTCTTCTGCAGAGTGGAAGTGGACTGAGTCTCCGTCTCGAATGCTCGAATGTCCAGCTTCCCACCTTTTTGTAGAGTTGCCTTGGGACTCTACTTTAATAATAGGCAACTAGCCTCCACCAATACCAGTCCGTCTACCAGCTTTCTTCCTTATTTATTCCCCCTGCAGTGCTCTGGTAAGATCGTAACCTATGCCCTCTGCTGCGCCATTGATGAATGGATTTCTTCGTTTTACTGATACTAAGGTAGGTGCTTACCACGGGTCTGTTCAGAAAAAAAATCTCGACGAAAGCCCGATCCAGCAATATCGCGTGGGCATATCGTCAGGCTAAAGGGTGTGTGTGACCCGACTACACAGCACAGATGCGGTTGTCTTTTTCGCCCTAAGATTACCGGACTGCGACTAGAGCAGTACAGTAATCGTCAGCCTTTACCAGTGCAGGCTCTCACATCGGTAGGGCAAGTAGACCTCTAATGTTGAGGGCTTTAGCAGGGAGAATGCAATAGGTATGTCTTTTCCTACTAGCAACAAGGGCTAATCGTAGGGTCAACGGTTTTTGCCTGTCTATTCCATCCCTTCGTGGAGTTAGGGTGTGTGATGTGTCCTTTCCGATGGAATGTCCTCGGCCGCATTTCGTAAAAAGTGGGAATGCTGCTTTAGTTGTAGGTTAGCAGGGATAAGTTGGACTACGTCAGATGGTAAGATTAGCACCGCGATCGAAGGGCACACTTTTGAATGACGCGCCCTTATTGCGACAGAGAGAGCTTCCAAGAAGGAAAGGTCAATCCCCCTGTAAGAAGGAATTCTGGAATAAGCTGCATCTGTCTTAGTCGGTCTTAAAAAGGCTACAAAAGGCAGATCTATAAGCAGAAAAAACAAGAGTGTTGGGGGTCCCCGTAGGGAGTTGAAAAGGCCTGAAGGTGCTTTAGGGTTATGAGGAAGAGTACGCCGGCCGGACTTCAAGGGCATATACAGAGGGTTGAGTCGAGGCAATGAAAAAAATCTCGTTCATTTTCATGCGAGGGATGACTCGCTCTTTCATCCGGACAAGCTTTGTATTCCAGTCGGTGGGCGGGATCAGAACGGGAGCTTGTGAATGGTCCTGGTGAGGGGGTGTAGGGGCAAAAATTGTCTAACCAATCGCCTCCCTTTGGTCGGACCTACTTTCTTCGAGGTCATGAAGGCAAAATCTTTCCCATCCAATAGCTCTTTAGAAGCTGAACTCACATTTTCAAAAGTTCTGTTAGGTTCTTAGTAGCAGTCGGCGACCTTTTCTTCTTTTACTTCACATAGCTTTTCGTCTCCTTGATAGCTGGAAGTTCTCCAAAAGTATGAAAAGCTGGAGGACTTTGTACCATCCATTCCAGTGTGGTTGAATTCTGTTCAACAGCCCAAGGACTTGGAGCACATCTTTTGTTATTTCCACTGCTTGAAGTGATTGTTACGACCACGAAGAAACGACAAATCCCAACTACGGATATATAAGAGCCAAAACTGCTAAGGGCATTCCATCCAGCGTAAGCATCTGGATAATCTGGAATGCGACGTGGCATACCCGAAAGCCCTAAGAAATGCATGGGAAAGAAGGTCGGATTAACCCCGAAAAAAGTGATCCAAAAATGGATTTTACCTAAAGTTTCCGGGTATGTCCGACCAAAGATTTTACCCACCCAATAGTGAAATCCTGCAAATAAAGCAAAAACGGCTCCCATAGAAAGTACATAATGGAAATGCGCAACCACATAATAAGTATCATGTAAAGCAATGTCTAGCCCAGAATTTGCCGGGACTATTCCAGTGAGTCCTCCTATGGTGAACAAAAAGATGAACCCTACAGCAAATAACATGGGTGTTTTGTATTGTATCGAACCCCCCCACATGGTAGCGATCCAACTAAAGATTTTTATTCCAGTGGGGACAGCTATGATCATGGTAGCTGCGGTGAAGTAGGCACGGGTATCAACGTCTAAGCCCACAGTAAACATATGATGAGCCCAAACAAGAAATCCAAGAACACCTATACTGATCATGGCATAAACCATGCCTAGATACCCGAAAACCGGTTTTCCCGAAAAAGTCGAAACGATATGACTTATGATACCGAATCCAGGCAGAATGAGGATGTAAACTTCAGGGTGCTTCTCTCTTCTACTAATATAAGCGGATGAATAGAAGAAAGGTGGACTATATCATCAACTTATTCCATTTTTCTAGGAAAGCTAGCCATGCTTTATGGTGAATACTGTCAGGTTTAAATGCTTTGAGATCGTAAAGACTGTAATATTCCTCAATAAGGAAGAATCGTCGTGATTTATGACTTCGGAAAGTACTTGATTTAAAGTAATCTAACATCATGATTACATCTTTTCTACTTTGTACAGACCATTGATAGTAACCATTTTTACTACTATCAAAGTAGATATTTCCTCCAAATACTACCTTATAAGACTCTACATCTTGTAGAAGTTTATTAGTTACTCGAATACTTAATTGAGGTAGTAGATTCTTCATAGCGATACCAATGGTACCATCAGCATCAAAGAATCCTGCAAACCAATTTGATTGAGCATCTAGTGTAATAGGTAGAATTACAGGGATATCCAGTACTTGACAGACACAATGTAGTTGAAGTAGTCGTGCTGAATGTCGAATATGACCATTAATACAATTCATGAGTTTAATCATACCAAGTTGATTATGTAGTCGATAACGATAAGCTTTAGCACCTGATCGCATTTTAATACTTCCACCAAGCATATGTTGGATATATCGTAGTAGTCGTAGATCTTCAAGTCCCATAGTAATTTCAAGAGAAGTATATCCTTGTTTACTAATTTGAATACTTCCATCACCATCGATAATTCCAGCTAGCCACTCACAGAAGGATTTAGGATAAGTTGTTGCGCATGTAGTCTCTGAGGTTCCTACTAGACTGCTTTTATGTCGTTGGTTACCTGCTGATTGTGTCTTAGATACTCCATTTTTACTAGATCGGGGTTTTACTAGAAAACCACTTATAAACATAGTAGGAGTACCATTAAGCGGACAGTCCCAGCATACAGCGCAATGCGTATTCAGATTTTCATCTGAAAAGGGCCATTTAAAACCGAAGAACCAAAAGAGATGCTGGTATAATATGGGGTCTCCCCCTCCAGCGGGATCAGAAAAGGTTGTATTAAAGTTTCGATCGGTTAATAACATGGTAATTGCCCCTGCCAGTACCGGAAGTGATAATAAAAGTGGGAATGCTGTCACTAGAACGGACCACACAAATAGGGGTGATCTATGCATAGTCATTCCTGGTCCACGCATGTTGAAGATAGTTGTTATAAAATTGATAGAACCTAAAATGGATGAAACACCAGATAGATGAAGACTAGAAATTGCTGAATCAACTGCTCCTCCAGAATGGCTGGTAATACCACTTAAGGGCGGATAGACCGTCCACCCAGTGCCGCTACCCACTTCTACTAAGGCTGAGCTTAATAGGAGTAAGAGACTTGGTGGCAACAACCAGAATGAAATATTATTTAATCGTGGAAATGCCATGTCAGGTGCACCTATCAGAATCGGAACAAACCAATTACCAGATCCACCTATCATCGCCGGCATAACCATAAAAAAGATCATTAAAAAAGCGTGAGCCGTTATTAAAACATTATAAAGTTGATGATTCCCACCAAGAATTTGATCGCCGGGTCGTGCTAATTCCATACGAATCAGTACTGAGAAGCATGTGCCCATCACTCCAGCAATGGCACCGAAGATGAAATAAAGAGTCCCTATATCCTTGTGGTTAGTGGAGAAGAGCCATCGGACCAGATTTGTCGTAAAATTGAGATTATTTCGTTTCCTTCCTTATCAGAGAGGGGCCCCTTAGGGAGCGGGGCTTCTTTATTGAAAAGGGGGAGTGAGGGGGGAAGGAAGAATAGAGGGGGGGGGAGGCGGGCAAGGTCCCGACCTCACTTTTTTTGGGGGACATTTTAATCCCCTTTTTCTCTCACCCCCCGTTCTGGTTCAGGAAAGGGTCAACGCAAGGATCTTACTTCAAAGCAATCTCTGGAGTTTTCCCTTATCCGAACGGGTCTTGCAAGAAAATAGGATTTCATATTGAGCTCCAAATATACGCTATTGGGATAGGATGGCTCCTACTAGCTCTCCCCCCCTAAGAACCGCACGTGCGAGTTCCCCCGCATACGGCTCAAGTGGCGAAGGAACGAAGTTGCTCGACTGAAAGGAGAGGAGGGGAATATGTGAGCCCGAAGGTTTAGAATATGTTCGCTCGCATATAGAAACTGAGAGGGCGAAGGTTTATTATGAGCCCGTCGGGCGAAGGAACGAACCTTCGCGCTTGGTAAGCGCTTCGCTGTAGCCAAGCTTCGACTGCTCGTCGCTTTTGGCCGCCTTATTCCGTCACCCGAGATCCAAGTCAGCACCGGCAAAGATCTCTTGATTCCTCGCGGCCGGGCCGGCTTGGAAGCAAGCTACCTGTCGCCTATCTCACCCCCTTTCTCTAATAATATAATAATTCCCTTCGCTGCTCTCCTTCCTTATTCATTTCTTTAGGGCGAGCTTCCTTCACTCCTCTCACAAAGTTCGAGTATATTCGTTCCTCTCCCTTCGCCCTTCGGTTGAACATATTCTAAACCTTCGGTCGAGTGACTTCGTTCCTCTTTTCTAATTAAAATGCGAGTGACTTTCGCTCCTTTCTTATAAAGGGTGAGCCTTCGCTTTTTGGATCATCTTCTGCCCAATGCGGTACCCTCCCGTTTTTTGGTTCCCATTGGGTTTACCTTGTTTACAGGTCGACCCCATGGCAGCAAGAAAAGGCGATCTTGTGCTATACTCCGGTGATCTCTTTCCTACCGAGGCACGCAAACTCCCATCGTGTCCCAGATCACATTCCGTGTATAAAAAAGGGAAGCCTACTCATCCATCAGCTCTTCTCGTAGATCGGTGCGGTTTTACGAAGCGTCTAAGCACAGTTCACTCGCGTTGATCAATCAAGAGCTTTGCCGCCACTCCTTAAGGTTACCTGTTGTATCATACACTTCTCGCATTCTTTGCCACGCTTCATACCCCCCTCTTTCTTCTTAAGGTAAGGTAAAGGGCCCGGCATGGTGGGGTAGGAGCATCCTGTCGGCAATCTTTTTGGCTTGACCAATAAGTCTTATGTCCTCCGAGTCGCACGGCGTTTTAACCGAAAGAACTTCTTGCGCAATTCATGCCTTTCTGTTTTTATGACCAGAAATTTTTTCTTGATTTCAATTTCAAATTGTTCTCTGGACTTTTTATCAATATGAGGTGATCGTAACACAGTATATAAGACTCGTGATGAAGGCAATCCAATCTTACGTGTGTAAGGCGGAAGCCCCCAAAATGGGTTTTTCAAAAATGGGTGATCAAAAGATCGAATCACTATGCGTATCTCGGTAGTCGTTACTTTAGGTCGTCTTTCTTTTTTGCTTACTCCTCTTCCTGTTCTATTGATTAGAAGCATCCAGCAGCGCCACACCTAGAATGAATTCCTTATTCTTAAACGATCATTGTGGGTTAAAGTAGGAGATCATTCTTTCGGATTGCTTCCGCAATCCGTAGATAGGGGGTGCTGTGGTGCACCCCATTGTTACCCATTTGGGTAAGATATCTAGAGTACGTAGCTTCGGATAAAAGGGTCCCTCTTGGGTAAAACAAGAGAGCCCTTAGCTGATGTCTCTTTGAAATTATTGATTCGAGAGAATAACCTGCTTCAAGCAGAGCTCTTTCTATCTCCCTTTCAATTTCTAGTTGGGTTTCCAGCAGATTGTCCTGCTGCTCCCTGCTCAATTGCAGATTTATCGAATTGATGCGGAGGCGGTCGCTTAGCTCCTGCAGCCTATCTTCGTCGGGCTGAGCAACCGCAGGATTAAGAGGCGCTGCAGGGGCAACAGGCTCCGGGGAGTCGGGCAACGGTTGATTGACGCTCCCCTGGGAAGAGTCCACGGAATTTCCGCCACGGCTGCTGCTTCCAAAGATGGAAGTCCACCCATGGCTATTAGTATTGTCCATCCACCATGCGTAATCGGAAAATAGAATTCCTCTCCAGGCGAAAGAAAGCACAAATGCCAGACCGCCGGAGCAGCCTGTCTTTAATAAGAAAGACGACAGGGCCTTCCCCCCTACTAAGACAGCCCCCTTTTTTAGAAGATAAAAAAACAAAGAGGGTTCTCCTAATTTCATAGAGAGAATATATAGAAAGACCAATGGAGGGATTAGTAAGAGAAATGGAATGAAGACTTTTAACTTTTTAAATCCCCTTTCAAGCCACTGGTTTGCCATCTGCTCCGTTCTCCTTTCCCTGCACCTGATACACCAAGCAATTAAACCACACAGTAAAAATGGTAAAAGAGCTAGAGACATTAGAATAGTTGTTTCCATGAGATTTTCTTTCTTTTGATTTGGTTGCTCCGCTTTCTTCCTCTTTCATGAAGAAAGACTTGTCGTAAATCACCGGGTGTCTGGCTGGCGTGTTTCGCCAGAAATAAAGTCATGGGAGTTTGGCGCATATGAAGAAAGCTTTCTTTCTGATCTTATTCAATTTCTAGTGTCAGAGAAGGATCACTCCTAAAAACAACTCTTCTCTTATTCTTCCAAGCCGCCATTCTTTGTTTTGAGTTACTGGAATCTCCAATCTTGAAGCTGATTACGCCTGCCTCAGATGGATTAGGCGGGGACAGGATTCGAACCTGCAATCTTCAGGTCATGAGCCTGATGAGTTGACCAATTCCTCTACCCCGCTTCGCTTTTATTCGAAAAGTTCAACTTGCATGTGTTAAGCATATAGTTTCAGTAGCATGATTTTACCTTCTTAGCGCTTTTCTACTACCGGAACAGCTTAAACCTTCCGGAGGATAAAATAAGCAAGACTTTCAACGCTTTCTTTTTTTTCTTTTCTTATGAAATTTCGAGTTTCCCCCTCTCCTTCTTGTTCTAATTAAAATGCGAGCATATTGATAACCTCTCCTCTCACTTTCTTCGAGCTTATTTCTCTACTTCTTGTTCTAATTCAAATGCGAGCAACTTCGTTCCTTCCTCCCTTCGGCTTTCAGAGTTTTTGAACTAAGCGGACTTCGCATTGGCAGCTGAGCTTCTTCCGATCCTCACTCAGGCAATCAAGGAAAGGGTCGTGAGGATCCCAACTCTTAGCTCAGACTGTCTACTTTCTGAGCAAACTAGTCTTTTTTCAGTAAGCTAGAGATTCCTACTCTACCAGACGTTGACCGGCTTACATCAAGCACTTTGGGGCGCTGGCTTTTCAAAAACCTATCTAGCTTAATGAGAGAGACTAGCTTATGTTAATCTTCCAAGCTTTTTCTTTATATACGATTTTTTTCGTAAATCAAGCTATTTCATACGTTTCACCAGAAATTCCCTCAGCACCTACCGTACTCCAGCTTGGCAGTTTCCACCTATGTCCAGGGTTGAGCCCTGGGATTTGACGGCGGACTTAAAAAGCCACCTACAGACGCTTTACGCCCAATCATTCCGGATAACGCTTGCATCCTCTGTATTACCGC
>CAMGYJ010000015.1:32500-38318 GCA_946122785.1 Linum tenue | reverse complement strand
CCTCAAAAAAGCAGAGAAATGAAGAAGTGACGTCCAAGCCCGTGGCTCTGTAAGACCTCCACGCAAGCCCTCGGTCACCGAGCCGACCTCGTCCGCTCGGAAGGACACAACCCCGGCCAGCCTTCCGAATTCTACCCCCGCTACCACAAAGATCACTGCCCAGCCACCGCTCGAGGGTACCAACTGAGCAAAATGGAAAAAAATTAGGTTGAGGAATGAATGGGAAGCAGGAACGAAGTTGCTCGACTGAAAGAAGAGGTTATAATATACTCGTTTGAGGACTGAAAGAAGAGGTAAATAAGCCCACTTATAGACTCTATATGTGATAAGACAGGATAAGGTAGCTGTAGGGGTTAAAACCTCTTTATTTAGCTTTATAAGCGTTATCTTTTATACGGTTATCATATGTGAGTGAGTTCAAGAAGGAAGGGATTAAGAACGAAAAGCAGATGGAGATCAAGAACGAGATGAAGAACGAAAAGCAGATCGAGATTCAAGAGAACGAAAAGGAGAAGGATTCAGAACCAAAAGCTAGGGATTAAGAACGAAAAGGAGAACGAGATGCTAGGGTTAGGGAACTCTGCCTATCTCAATCCTTGGAAGCAGCCCATTCCGTCGATGTAGTACAATCAGTTCTTTCTGTCGAGTTCCATTCCTTGATGAAACGGGAAAGAAGGATCCACCTTATTCACAACAACAGCACTTCTTCCACGAATAGGTGTTCGCCATGGGGAAGTAAAATATGAAGAAGTCATTGAATCAAATCAGCACGAGGATATGACGAACGGCTGGAAGACTTGTGGTGGTCCCTAAGAAGCCCCTACGATGACTCATCGAATTTCCTAGCCGGGGAGAATGCTATCAGAAAGCAAGCCAATGAGCTAATGATGACTAGCCTTTGATTGAAGGCCGGGCCAAGGCAAGGAATGCGAGAACAAGGGAGGTCCCACTTTTACTGTATTCAAAAGCAAGCTAAGATTCATCAGAAAAGTCAGTAGCTGTCGGAGTAGAGGCAGCAGTTGCGGGTTCCGGTGCTAAAAATCAATAGGACCGTCTGGGGTTGGCGGAGTTGGTAGGAAGCACGGTTGGCGAGAAGCTGGTACTGCTTTCTCGCTTTTTCTATTTCTATATAGAATAGGAAGATCAAAAAAAGAAGTTTCTGTGATTACTCTTTAAAGCTTAGCTTAGTAGGTAAGGCGCTGCTTATTGAAGGGGATGTTCTGGTCGAGGTCGAACAGTCAGAATGCATGAATGCAAAGAAAAAAAAAATGAGCCTTGCTTGCTGAATCGACATGTAAAGGTAAAGAAAGGCCCCGGGCCGGGATTTCTTCAAAGGACAGTACGACAGCTCCAAAAGACTCGCGCTTACCTGCTGACAACCAATCCTTTTCCAGTAACCATTCAGAGTGGGAGCTCGGATCTATGGTCAAAGGAGGGAGTCTATTAGCAGAGCTTCGATAATCGGGTTCTTGCCTTTCGTTTTGACTCGAGCATTTTATCTCCCTCTCCCTACTTCCAACCATGAAAGCATTCGAGCCGTAGCTCGTTACACAGTCTCCTCCGAGTACAGACACGTTGACTTACAACTTTGAAAGATCAAAGACCTTTACCTTTTCGAAGGGCAATGGGAAGAGACAAGCCTAAAACAGAGGTAGTCGTCGATACGATAGGTTGATTAACGCTTACCAGTCATTATAGGCATAAAGCCTAATCTTAATTTTGAAGACAATACCAATAGAGGAGGTTGGTAATGATGATTTTGTCCGCACAATCAGAGACTTGATTAGTAGTAATCATGACAAGAGTAGCTAACAGGTGCGTGATGACAACATCGAAGGTGCGAAACTCGAGCAAAGCGAGAGGAGCGAAGGAGTCCTCCGGTAAGGATTGAACCGAGTGATTGGGAAGGTTGTCATACCGTTGAAAGAGGGTGAAACTTCAAAGTAAAGTCATACTAATTTTGATACTACAATAGGAGATTGTCCAGACTCATTCGCAATATAGGATGACCATGGAAGTCTAAAATTTTCTATTTAATTATGCGCAGGGTCAAAGGGAAGAGTGTTAACCTGCCCTTCGCCGCCTACAAGCGATTGGTTAAGTCTTCGTTCTTAAATGATTTAGAAAAAGGGTAGGTTCTTAAGACAAAGTAGGTTCGGTTAGATTCTTTTGGTAATAATCAGAATAAGGGTATTTTGAATTGGAAGGGGCAGGCACTGTAATCTCTTTTTAACCCCGTGGGAAACCAACACAAGTCAACCAGCGGGAAAGGAAAAGCTATCAATCGCAATAGGCGCGGGAGAGGAGGGCTTTTAGGGTAAGCCGGCTTTGCTTCCTTCAGGTCTGGTTGCAAGCTTGGGAGTGGGATTTCTAAGGAACTACATTTAATTGATTTGCTTATCGAAACTATGTTTTTGAACTAAACCTGCATATGTATGTTATGCTTGCCCTAAGGCAATTAGAGTAGGTACCCCAATGTATGGCTAGAAATATCGTAACAGAAGTGCATTGTTGCCCGCGTTCACCCTATTTCATTTGAAAAGAAATCTACTTTCCTCACCCTTTCTGGGAGAGCGAAAACTTTCCTCGATCGGACGCCCTCCCTATCTATATAGTAAGGGGCCCTTTCTTGCTAGTTTTCCCAATTTTCTCTGGTGGAAGGAAAAGTTATTATCCAAAGCCAGCGGGAAATTACCAGCTATTTATAGACGGTGGAAGAGCCAGGGGATAGGCCGATGGGAGAAGGGAAAGGCTTTTGTTTTCACTCGACTGTTTGGAAAAGGTGTTGCGGCTGGAAGAAGAGATTCTCCAACCTTAGCTCCGAATGCGCTTTTAGCGTCTTGCACGGCTTTCTGGAATGAGCTGAGGCATAGGACTTTGAGGTCAACGATTAGATATCTCCTTCTTGTCGTTCGTTCTAAGCCTACCTCACTTGTCGTTCGCCTGCTACTTGGCGTTAGTGGAATTGTCGTTCTAAGCCGTTGAACCAAAGTTGGCCAAGAAGGTTTTGAAAAAAGAAATAGGAGGCGAAGGTTGGTTTAGGCTAAGATGGAGGAAGTGGCAATCCGTCTTCTCAGCAAGTCTTAGCTATTCCCATAAGTCTTCGACTCCCTCCAGATCGTTTGATTTGGCATTTTGAGCAACATGGGCATTACACGGCATACAAGCTGGCCTTATAATGCTAAGGTAGGAATGGAACGAGAATCAGAGGCTGTCTGCCGTAGGGATAGGATAGAGTTCCATACTTTCCACGAAGAAAAGCCGATAGCCACTCGCTCTTTAGGGTCATTACAGTTGCTTCCCGCCACCAACACTTACACACAGCTTCAAATAGAGCGCTGTGTGTAAGTGTCCAGAGCGTTTTACTAACCTAATGATCTCCTGCGCAAGCAGATGAGCTCCGATACAATGTTCTTTAGTTAGACCATCCGTGACCAGTAGGATTACTTTATTAAAGCGTCAAAGGCTGTCTTTCGGTCGTCTACGTTAACTGATAGCTGCTTGTTTTGTTCTATTACCTAGGGCCTTCTTCATTCGCTTGGAATAGCATCTGGATCTGTGACAAAGAGAATGACGGCTAAACCTCCTTGATTCCTTGAAGAAGGTATCAGTCTATCCTATTGAGACTACCGGGAAGAAGAGTCGAGTGTTCAAGTCTGATCCTCTTGTATTGAATACAGTCCCCCTCAAGGGGGAATAAGCACTTTCGGAACCTAGAAAAAAAGGAAGCGCCGTTAAAGAAAGCCAACACTTAGATAGGCAGCGATAGAGGGGGGAGGGAGGGAATAAAATAGAGCATGGCTCCGTCGTTATCCGGGCGCTAAATAATACTGCATACCAACAGCAAACGATTCCAGTGATAGCAGAGATCTGGGACATCTTCACCAGAAATTCCTTCATTGCTAAATTGGTAAACAGCTTACCTGCGACAATAAGAGCTGATATGCGACATCCCTTCTAGTAGTAGGCGAGGCTCGATGTAATTGAGCACGAGCAGAGTTCACCGTCTTGAATAGGAGCAGCTTTAGGGAGCGCGTAAATCATTCATTCTTAGGGGGTAAGCCCTTCCACTTACGCCGTTCCCTTACGCATTACCTATTTCCTGTCCTAAAACAAAAGAAAATATCTGTTGGCGGAAGATTCAAACATTCGCTGAACACAAACACAATCTCGATGAGAATCAGTACACGGAAGTCGATCAATCCACGAAGGTATGACACTTCTACACCCTCTGCTAGCTGTTTTCTTCTCTTAAGAGATTTTCGAAAACAAGGGTTCAATGTACATAGACGATCAAGTTACCATAGACAACTCAAATGGATTGGTTGAGTCCATTGACTTAACCCAACCGGTAGTTAAACCCAAGAGAGAGGCCTTATCCCACAAGCAGACGGAATCTAAATCCCAGAAGCTACGCAGGAACGGTAAATCCTAATTACTGAGGTAGTTTAGTGGCTAAATCGACCAATATGGAAGTCAAGCCTACCTTTTTGTATAACCTAGCTGAAGGAGTCCTAAAGCTTATGACGGAAGTCAGAAAAAACCTAAAAGTATAAACCTCAAGCAGGGAAATGGGAAAGAATTAGGTTGGAGGTAAGCGAATACCCTAGGCCATGTCATCCAAGAAGGCCTGGCCCTCGACGTGCATCATTTTGATGAAATCACTAAGTCTGGTAGACTTCTGCACATGAAACATGAAAGGCGTAATGATTCAAGATATATTCTGTCAGCTGCTGAAAAGAAAGAGGCTACAGAGGCCGGTCTAAGGTACCTGAACCAAACGACCGCAGGACATAACGGAACAAGTCTGGCCAACAAGCAACAAGCATAGGAGTGTGCTCAAGTGTAAGCGAGCGCTGTGTTCTATAAAAGAAAGAGAATAGTTACTGGACATTCTTTAATCAAATGCGGATTTTGCCTAAAACCCGAAAGGTAAGAAGCCCTGGGATTAATTCCCGTAGAATTTGAAGGGGAACTTCTTCCGTAGAGGATACAAGTGATGCCGCCGCCCTATGTATGTTGCTCCTCATCGCATCGGATTGGTACCGCAGGATAATCTCGAATTGAATGTTGGTCTCCGATTCTCCTTATTCATTTCATGCTGAAATTGTCTCCAAAAAAGGAGATACAATCTAGAAGTTACCACAGCTTGAGGTAAATTTTAGATTTTTTTTTAATCATTCCCTTCAATTGAATTGAAAAAGCTTAACGCCCTATCCTGCCCTAGGGCGAAATGTTGTGATACTTTTTCGACCCATATGCAGGATATAAAAGAATACACCTAGAGATACTTAGAATTAACAGTGAATCCAAGACAACAACAGAAAGGTTTAAATCGCTTCGTTTTCTATTTTGTATTTAAGATCTTGTATATCTAGTTAAGTATGTATCTATAAAAAATATAGAATAGAACTAGAATCTTTGTATTCGGCTCAATCCTTTTAGTAAAAGATTGGGCCGAGTTTAATTGCAATTCATTCAATTAAGGGAACAAATGTCAATTAGTAGATTACAAGGTATCCACTGCTTCGTATTCAAATTGAATCTCCTTCCATACTTCACAAGCAGCAGCCAGTTCAGGACTCCATTTGCTAGCCTCACGAAAAATTGAATTACCCTCACGAGCAAGATCACGTCCCTCATTACGAGCTTGTACACATGGTTCTAGAGCTACTCGATTAGCTACGGCACCGGGTGCATTTCCCCAAGGGTGACCTAAAGTTCCACCGCCAAATTGTAATACGGAATCATCTCCAAAGATCTCGGTCAGAGCAGGCATATGCCAAACGTGAATACCCCCCGAAGCCACGGGCAGGAC
>CAMGYJ010000015.1:0-30000 GCA_946122785.1 Linum tenue | reverse complement strand
GATCCGACTCCCAGGATGGTGACGATGCCACCAATAAATACTCAGAATTTGAAGCCAGGCTTAAAGCCCTGGAATCAGCAAATGTTCTTACTCCCGGCGCAGCAGCCATGTGGCTAATACCGGATGTGGTGATCCCAGAAAAGTGAAAAATGCCGGAGTTTTAAAAATATGATGGCACACGGGACCCCATGAACCACTTAATGATGTTTTGCAGTAAGATGGCGGCCCACATAAGAAATGATCAGCTGTTGGTGTTTAGCTTCCAGAATAGCTTAACTGGGCCTGCGTTGCGATGGTACACCTCCTTGGAGCACTCGAAGTTGAAGAAGCGGAACGACTTGGCAGACTCCTTCATGAAAGAATACAAGTCTAACCAGGACATGGTGCCCACCA
This sequence comes from Linum tenue, assembly GCA_946122785.1. Taxonomy (NCBI): domain Eukaryota; kingdom Viridiplantae; phylum Streptophyta; class Magnoliopsida; order Malpighiales; family Linaceae; genus Linum; species Linum tenue. Next base: position 29,607 of record CAMGYJ010000015.1, on the reverse strand, counting down.
GGTCTCAACTTGAGAGTATGGAGATGAAGAGAAACGAGACCTTAACGGGGGTATGCCCAAAGGTGGAGGACTTTGGCAGCTCAGGTGGCTCCGCCTCCAACTGAAAAGGAGATGATTGACCTCTTTCTCAATGCCCGGATGAACATGCATTCTTTTCGATACAGTATGGTAGACTTCTAACCAAATGAAAGTCAATGGCAGCCATTATTCCTGAAACATCTGCGGAGCTAACCCCTCTCTCAATGACTTAAGAAAGAGGGGGGGGGATCACTTATCATACCTAAAAGCAGCCATTTCTCTGAACTACGATACCACATCCGATTTGATTGAACTCACGGATCCAATCGCCAAGGAAAGGCCAGTCTACTGACTAGGGTTCAAAGAATTTACCTAACTAGAACTCCGCGAGTGAACGCAAAGAAGCAAACCAGACTAGACGGAAAGAACTCCGAATAAACAAAGCAAAAGCCCATCTGGCCAATCTCAAGCTGGATGAGAAGGCAAACCAACCCTCCGAAGAAGGAAAGAAGGATCGAGGATAGACCATCGAATTCTTCATGAAAGCGCCTTACCTTTAAGGATCAGTCGTGCCATTCGGAAACTGAGAAAAGAGGCTGAGAGTACTCTGCTCAGGGCGATCAGGGGTTTCCGGGTATTCGTCCAAGCCCATTCGCGAGATCCTCACGAGGCTTGGGCTTTTCCAGGGCCTAAAGCCAGACCTGGTCATAGCTGATAGGGGGCTCCGGTAGTCGCCGAACTCCTGGGACGCAACCGACCTTCGACCTCCACGGGGAGCTGCACCCCACTAATGAAGCGGGAGGTCGCCCAAAAGCATCGTAGAAAGATTGTCTAGGGGGATGGTTCCTCCTCTCCGTGCTCTTCTTCTTTTTTCTCCCCTCTCCCTTCGCCCTACGGGCTCATATATTCCCTTCCTCTCCTTCTTGTTCTAATTAAAATGCGAGCAACTTCGCACCTTCTCCCTACGGTCGAACATATTCTAAACCTTCGGGCTCATATATTCTAAACCTTCGGGGGAACTCAAACTAAAAAGAATCGAAGGACAGAGATTGAAGAATTACTTCATACTTCAGCTGTCTATCCTTTTGCTGGATTGGGACTGATGAATTCGCTTACAATCTTAAAAAGAGAACTATAAAGACAGATTGTTCTGTCTTACTAAGTACTAAGCTAAGGAACCGAGCAAGGTGCGGAGTCTCAATCACGTGTACGACGGTCGACGGGAGAAAGGGAAGCAGAGCAGCAAGCACCATAGTCCGGAAAGAATAGAATGTTAATGCTCGATAGTAAGGATTGTCTGATGCATGTAGGGAAACATCCCGAATCAAGGGATTTAGGCTATCGAAAGCTATTTTTTATTCATATACGCGGGATCTTCGATTTCTTACTCTAACCTGTTTGTTGATCGGCTTTTCTATATGGTGGTTCTGTATACCGGAGCAACTGCTCGTAACCCCGACAGCTCTCTCCGCGCCAGATCTAAAACTACTTTTTAGGGTGGCAAGGGAGACTTTTGAGAATCATGTTTGTAGTAGTCATCATGTCCCAAGCCGCAAACTCAATGATACAGGGCGAGGATAAAGAGTGCAAGAGAAGGAGCTGACAGCCATAGTTCATTGCCTAAGAACACGATCTAAATCTAATAGATTCTTGTATCGAGTAGTTGGATCATAAGAGTCTCTTACCATACAAAAAAATGGCTGCATGCGCTGCACCTTTCGTCACTGAAGGAGCTATCTTCCCCGGCAACAGAGTTGGATAGATGCCATAGTGAGGAGTAGTCCCGGCCGTTATCCCCATTCCCTTCCTCTACTTGAATGAAATATTCAATTCTCTTTCCCCTGAGAAAACAAGACTCGAAGTCCCCATATTCTCCCATCAAGATGTTACTGGCCATAGGTTGTTCGTCGTCTTGAGGATCATGTCGATCTGCTAACTTTCTATCACTGGTTGGGGGCTGTTGGCCCTGAATCTCCCCGCATAAGTGGGAAAGGACTCAGATGGCTTTTGATGCTTAATCTCCAACTCGTGGCAAAGATCTTACTTTTCTTTTGTGGAACATCTCTATAGCTTGGGACAGGCTTGCTTGAGCGGATATGCGATATACAACCGATCTGCGACTATAAGTCTATTGGTCTTTCAATCTTTTCACAATGGAAATTCACCACTTCACTTACTTACTACTTACTTATTTAAATACCAGCTTGAACACGGAAAGTGAAAGTAGCACTAAAAAAGCAAATAGAGAGAGAGTACAATACAGAACTAAATAGGTTTAGAGTTCGGTGCTAGGTCAGCTAATAAGCTAAGCTCCATCATCATCCACTGATTGAGTAGCCGCGCGTTCAGAGCCGGGCGGGTTTGAAAAGATTCGAAATGAGGAGAGCAGTGGCAAAGGACAAAGGATAGGAGGAGCATTTTTTCCTTCCTTAGTGAAGGTACGAAGTGACTCGACTCTAAAGGAGAGGAAGGAGGCATGAAAATCGTCCCCTATGAACCTAAAAATAACTCTGCTTTAGCAAGAGCTATAGCTTCGAATTCGGATTCAGGCTATTCTCGCCTTCTTGTCTAACCTAATAAGAACTAAAATAAAGGAGTTTTTCTTACTTTCTGGAACGAAGCCTATTCAGTTTTCCATTTCAAATCTAAATCTCGTCCATGCATATCTCCACATTACGGCATATCCCAACATCTCGGCGTCTCGTCGGCGATCTTAGCTGCTTCTTCGTTCGCTACTAAATGAAATAGTAAATTCCAATGTACCCAGAAAGAGAAAACAAAGAATCCCGGGGAATGTATCCCGCTGGAGTGTTAGAACATACGAATAATGTTGTAACCTCCGAATCACTATATCCGTAGACATCTACGAATGAAGAAAGATCTCCGACAGTACGACATCGTAGACAGTAAGATGGAGTTCAAGAGCGTTTGCCGAAATGCTAGCCGTTGGATTGAAAACTGGAATGTTTGACTATTGAGTTTGTGCACTACCGCCCCAATGTCGAATTTCGTTTTTGTACTGCCGGGTGTTCCCTCTCCTTTCAGTCGAGCAACTTCGTTCCTCCACCTATTCCTTTCTCGTGAGCTTCCTTTCCCGTGTAGAGGCGCCTATTCGTGTTTAGCCCTATATTGACTCATTTTTTTTTTGAGTGGAACTCGAGTTGGACGTCCCATCCGTACTTGAGAAGCGGCCAGCTAAACCAGAACCAGACTTTTTATAATGAATCCCGAGCCGAGAAAACCCCTAGATCACGTATCCAGTACTCTAAACAAAAGACGCCAAAAGACCTCTCTTTGTCGATGCTATCACCCTTCTACTCCCATCGGAGTTCTTCCTAATAGCTTAACTTCGCTCCGCTTCGTTCGTACCTTCTATCGCTTACATTTCGTTCTTTCATGGTATTTCATGGGCTCCATGCACGCACACAAGCATTCTCTATTTGTTCTCTTTTATCGGGCCAATGCTTTCATTTCGTCGGATCGTTCTGCCGCGGAGTCTTCCGTTGATCTCTACACACGTGCGGGTACTTCACTTTTGATTTTGCACTAAGTTACTTACGTTACGGTCTTCAGCAGGCAGGCTTATACCATTATGCTCACGAGCAGAATCTTTTCAATTTTCATTTCTTCACTTAAGGAAGACTGATATAGAGGCTTTTCCCGCAATCGGATGTTAGTGGGTCTTTGAAGGAGGTGGTCCCCAATCTCCTAAGCAAATGTTGTCGTGTCCCCTTCATCCTTATTCTGGGGAAGATAAAATCAAGATAGAATGCCTCTCCTCTCCTTTAGAGTCGAGTGGCTTTCGCTCCTCAAAGATGAGAAGCGGCTCGCGCCTATCTTATCTATAGTAAGGCCCTCCGCAGGATGAATTATTTTCCCTTCACAAGGGAGGGGTCTGCTAATGGAACCTTTTCCTTTCCACTCACTATAAGAAAATCCAATCGTCTCGGGGATTACTACTTTGCTCTTCCTACCACCCACACCCGTACATGCTGCTTTCTAGTCTTCTCCACCTAAAACGGTAACGGTTGTTGGTGTCCGCTCATAGCTTGTTGTTCCTCAACCTGATTGATCGTATATATCACTCCGATCACCTACCAGTACCAGGCTTGGCATTCTCAGGTGGGTTCGCCCTTTATGTGATAGGGGTGCCCCACCGGTTGTTTATGGCTTTTCCATTGAGCGTCTTCGAGTTCGACCTAGTTACTCTCTCTCGCCTTTTCGAATGAAGATGAAAAAAAAACACATTTCAACCTATCTTGTGCTCGCCCCTTACCTGCTGCTTAGTCTGTTGATTAAGATGTGGATATTGCAGATGATGATTTGGATTGCACTTTCACTTATACGCCCACCAACTTCCACCTTAGCTTTCACCAACTAAAGGAAAGGGAACTGCTGGCACAAGTAACATTTTCACTGCGAACTTAATAAAAACTTCCTTCCCGGCTACGCACTATGATCCCCGGTACCAGATCGTACCATCATAAGCGACTACCCTTTTTTGGTTGTGGTGTTGTATTCCCACCTTGAGCCCACCCACCAAAATACTTTTGAAAGCCGTTTTGTGCGCAAGCCCCTTCCTGCCATAGTAGGCATATCCTTCCGGGGCAGATGCATAGTAAGCACCCCCCTTTTTTGTCTACTAGTCATAAAAGACTATCCGCTTTGACATGAGACAGTCTAGCTCACTTCTGTATCAACTGGCTGAAATGCTAACCTAGGGCTCGGACTGGTTACTACATAGCCCTTTCACCAATAAGCGATTGGCGGATGGTGCTGGACCCGTAAGACTCGCTATCGACTACTCAGAAAATAAAACTAAACACTTATAGATTCGAAGGCTTCAACCGCTGTTAGGACCGACTACCGGACTGATAGAATGGAATGATAGAGCGAGAAAGGTAGGTTTAGGACTATGATCTGAAAGCTGACTGCCTGTCTTGAATGTATCTATGGACGAGCCTTGAAAAAGCCTATTTTTTATTAGTTTCTCCGGTATAGGAGAATTAAAAACTTTATAATTGTGGCTTGTCTATTAGTGTAAATGGGCCGATGAGCTTTAGCCCCTGGGCGGGATCAAACAATTCTCTTTTCGAAGCCGTCCATTAACTAAAAAAGGCTTTCGGGTATGAATCTCTCAATTTACTTTTCTTTCCTGCTTTGGGGTTAGCTCCAGAAGCTGCTTAATATGTTGTTCATCTATTTGACGAGATAGGTCAGAAGCCTTGTCGAAGATCTCCTACCTTCTTCTTGAAATAAGGTGCTTAAGCTGACTTCCGCATCCCAAAGGTCCCAGTCATGGATATTCCACAATAGGATGAATGGTGGTAGAGATCTCTCTCTCCTAATGAGAGAGTCCAGCTTTTAGGGTGTGGCAGCAGTTTGGATGTAAGTGACGGTACAATAGTACTAAAAAATCCTGGTATATCCCTCTGTTAGAAAACTAATCTACAAGAAGAATAATGAATAGAATAGAAAAGGGAAACAGAAAAAAGAAGAATGAAGAGAGTGTGAAAGCATCTACTAGGGAGGGAGAAGGCTCCTGCTTAGTACAACCAGAAAGAATGCAGAGTAAGGCCGGGAAGAGGCCTGTTTTCCGGGGCATAAGCTTGCTGCAATGACACAGCACATTTAAGTAAAGCGCAGTGAACAAGAAACCTGATTTCCGGACAAGCCTGATCACCTCCTTAGCAAACAAGTGCACTCCGACATAGAGCTCTTTGTTGAGACCATCGGTCACTACCAAAATGACTCGATTAATAACCATCTTAAGTAGTGGAAGACCTTACAAGATCTTCTGCCACTTTATGGCCTTAAGTCGGAACAACTTGTCAAAGAGGGTAAGGTTCGTTTCAAGAATTTATGTAACCTTCCTGGTCCTGGTTGGGGGCTGTCTCCACAGGACACGACCAAGTGAGCTAACAGGGGGTTTAGAGCTCCTCTTTTCAAGGAGACTCATCCACACCTGCGCCCACTGACCGCCGCGCGTGGCTTCCGGGTCACCTAACGCTACACCTCACTTGCTCCGTCCAAGAAGCCGTCTAACCTAAGGTAACTATTCTCCGAATAGGTTGTAACACCGGATATTCCGTATTAGTTGATGCAACTCTGACTAAGGTGGATCTGGATATTCTATTGACCATAAAACAAAGCGGATACTGACTTCGAAAGTGCTCTTAATCACTTCTTTCTTGGCCTTCTCTCTCAAGCTCAAGGAAGTGAGCCAAGAGCCACTCATCTGAGCCAGCGGATTCGAATTCTGCTGTGCCGGTGCACAAAGCAAGCACGCTTAGACTGCGATGTGCAATCTTTGGTCTGCCTATCATTGTCCATTAAAGGCTGACTCCGCTAGGCAAGAGGACAACTACTGGGATTATTTAACTACTAACTGATGACCGGAGGACTACTCTCCTTCTTCCATTCCAATAAGTCTTATTAAACGGGAGATAGGCATTCGGATTCGTTACTTGGGGCTCCTGAGGGTGAGGAACGAAGTCACTCGCATTTTAATTAAAACAAGTAGGGAGAGGAGAGAAAACCACTCGACCGATAGGGAGAGGAACGAAGGAACGAGCGGAATTCGGGTTGCATCCAAAAAGACCGGGAAAAAAAGTTTTTCGACGATTCTTTTTGCCATCGCCCGAGCGGAATTCGGGTTGCATCCAAAAATCCCGAGAAACTCCATTCTCGCATTCTAGCTAGACTAAATCAGGAAAGAAAAATGCCTGCCCTCAGCATGGGTCAGTCCGCCTATCGATCACGAGGGTCTGAGGGTTACGGGAAGTCCTATCCAGCGCCTGGATTAAAGCGAGAAGAAGAAAGTCAAAACTTAAACCTACCGAACCAGTCCAGTGCATTTGAAGAATATTCAATTTAGACCGGATAGGAATAGGACTCTTTAGGCAGAGTGGCTTTCTTGGAGGCCTGTCTTCTTCTCAACTCTAAACTTATTTATTTAAAATAAATTATCTGCCCTACTGTCTGTGGTAAGTCAGTCTGTTTTCCCTGTGAATCCAGCTTTCGATCGCTTACTGTACTCTCTGTTTTGTCTCGCCTTGAGCTTGGGCCAGGTATTAATTCTTTTATGGCTTTCGCCCGTTAAGGACTTAAACAATCGAAAAGGGATGAAATAGCATCGGAGTCGAAAACAGCGCATATTCCAAAAAAACCATCAACTGCGGGTAGGCTTCAAGCTCCTACTCATATAACTCTTTGTACAAATTCGAAGCACAGATAAGACGCTCTTTTCATTCTTTGTATTCGGGTAAAAAAGCAGACCAGGACTGAGCTCCAGTTGTCTTACCGTCTTCAAGACCCAGCTAAAGAGAGAGTCCCCAGGGAAGATGGCTTTACTTGTAGTTCGTCACTTTCTTTAAGGCAAGGACAAGAGCTTCGGTGTAAGCACCAGTTCGAACTCTGACTTAGAATCAGACCTTAGATCTCTCTCTCAATAATTGGTATTGAAGTTTGATCCAATCAACCACTCACAGCTGACCTCAAACAAAATCTTCCAACCACGAGACGCTTATGACCTCCCCCTCTATGCCTTGCGGTAATGATTCCTCTGGCATTACGGCCTTTACCACAACGATGCTGTCCATAGATCAAATTATTTCGTGTATTGGATTTCACTTGACTGTCTACGGCTCCATTGCGTGTGCTCGGGGTAGAAGTTTTGTATAAATGTATCGCCATGCTATTAAGTATTTTTATTCAAATTATTTTCTTTCTAAGAGGTGGAATAGAATAACCCGGTTGAAGCGTAATGATCATACGTCTTTAATGCATTGTATGTCCCATAATAGGTCTCATTCTTCTACCCTTTCCCGGGAGTCTATTACTATTAATAGCAATGAACTTGACACCAAAGAAGAGTTCGACCCAATGCTTTATTTCTGTCCTAGTTGATCCCGATTCGACATTAGAAGTATATTGATTTATCCCCAATAACCGAATACTTTTGTCTGTACATACTGCATATTTTATTCCATCCATAATTTTTTTTTCTTCCCTATGAGTTATAGTCTCAATAAGAATGCTAGTTCTTACTGTTCATATGTTATGATATGAATATATCATACCAATTCGTTATGTATGAATGATGAGATTCCATTGATACAGAGCCAATTCCAATAGACTTATTGGAGGGTCCCATTGGCGTGCATCCAGTAGGAATTGAACCTACGAATTCGCCAATTATGAGTTGGGCGCTTTAACCATTCAGCCATGGATGCTTAGCAGGGATCCTCGTACATGGTGAATAACCAAATTCCAATTGAAATGAAATCTTTAGGATAAATCAATGCAATTTAGGAGGAATCAATGAAAGGACATCAATTCAAATCCTGGATTTTCGAATTGAGAGAGATATTGAGAGAGATCAAGAATTCTCACTATTTCTTAGATTCATGGACCCAATTCAATTTAGTGGGATCTTTCATTCACATTTTTTTCCATCAAGAACGTTTTATAAAACTCTTGGACTCCCGAATTTGGAGTATCCTACTTTCCCGCAATTCACAGGGTTCAACAAGCAATCGATATTTCACGATCAAGGGTGTAGTACTATTTGTAGTAGTGGTCCTTATATATCGTATTAACAATCGAAAGATAATCGAAAGAAAAAATCTCTATTTGACAGGGCTTCTTCCTATACCTATGAATTCCATTGGACCCAGAAATGATACATTGGAAGAATCCTTTGGGTGTTCCAATATCAATAGGTTGATTGTTTCGCTCCTGTATCTTCCAAAAGGAAAAAAGATCTCTGAGAGCTGTTTCTTGGATCCGAAAGAGAGTACTTGGGTTCTCCCAAGAACTAAAAAGTGTATCATGTCTGAATCTAACTGGGGTTCGCGGTGGTGGAGGAACTGGATCGGAAAAAAGAGGGATTCTAGTTGTAAGATATCTAATGAAACCGTCGCTGGAATTGAGATCTCATTCAAAGAGAAAGATATCAAATATCTGGAGTTTCTTTTTGTATATTATATGGATGATCCGATCTGCAAGGACCATGATTGGGAATTGTTTGATCGTCTTTCTCCGAGGAAGGGGCGAAACATAATCAACTTGAATTCGGGACAGCTATTCGAAATCTTAGTGAAAGACTGGATTTGTTATCTCATGTTTGCTTTTCGTGAAAAAATACCAATTGAAGTAGAGGGTTTCTTCAACCAAGAAGGAGCTGAGTCAACTATTCAATCAAATGATATTGAGCATGTTTCCCATCTCTTCTCGAGAAAGAAGTGGGCTATTTCTTTGCAAAATTGTGCTCAATTTCATATGTGGCAATTCCGCCAAGATCTCTTCCTTAGTTGGGGTAATAATCCGCACGAATCGGATTTTTTGAGGAACATACCGAGAGAGGATTGGATTTGGTTAGACAATGTGTGGTTGGTAAACAAAGATCGGTTTTTTAGCAAGGCACGGAATACATCGTCAAATATTCAATATGATTCCACAAGATCTAGTTTCGTTCAAGGAAAGGATTCTAGCCAATTGAAGGGATCTTCTGATCAATCCAGAGATCATTTCGATTCCATTAGTAATGAGGATTCGGGATATCACACATTGATCAATCAAAGAGAGATTAAACAACTAAAACGAAAAAAGAAAGATCGATTCTTTGCGACCCTTCCTTTTCTCTTTCTCTTTTTCTTTCTCATTCCCAAAGCATCTTTGCCCACTTACCGGCCTAACCCACTACCCCACCTTACTTTTTTGTCTCAGAGGATACTGTTTACAACTCTAAAACCACTACGTTACCAGAGGGATAAGACGAAAGCACAGCCATACGGGGAGGTTCTTATGGAAAGTGAATAAATAAATAAAGTACTGTTCTTGAAGTCTCAGAGCTGAGCAGTAGTATCGGAGCTAGCTTTAGAAAAGTAAGGAGTGGCGGGATGCTAAAGAGCTGATACAGCTAAATAAAAGGGGTTTATACCCTGCTGCTACCTTAGAATGATAAATTAATACTCTTAAAGTTGGCTTTATTTCCTGCACCCGTGGCCCTCTCCTTCTTGTTCTAATTAAAATGCGAGCAACTTCATTCCTCTTCCTTTCAGTCGAGCTCTTTCACCCCTCTCTTTTCAGTCGAGCTGATCAAGATTTCTACGGAAGGTCAAGGGTGAATTGGGACCTCCGACTGCTAAACCAGTCGTATAAGTGGGTTGAAAGAGCTATTGTGTTTAGGCCGGAGCTCAAGAATTGGCAATCGGCAGTCAGAGACGGGCTATTGGAAGCCGGTGTTGATCCCATTAATTATAGGGTTTAGTTTAGATCATTCAGTGGGTACCAAGATTGGTGGTTCGACATTCGGGAGTTCTGGTCGTAGACACAGTGCTGCTGATCTCCTCAGCTATGCGAAAGCTTTGAATATTCGAGTGGCTGTCTATGCAAGTGTTGAAAGAATTCTTTTAGCCTCTTCTTCGCCTTATTCTGGATCGAAGCAATCGGCAATTGGACTTCTTTTTCGTGACCAAACAGGTCGATACCACCATGCAATGGTGCATGGAAAGGGAGAGAAAAATGAAATAGCTAAAGAAAAGAAAGAAAAAGAGTTGGTATGCCCTACATCTCCAAGGAACGAAGTAGTGAGCCTAAAAGGAAAGGTTAGAAGTCTCGAACGAAGTGAGCAGGAGCGAAAGGACACAGAAAGAGGAAAGGCGCAACCGCTCAGACAGCCAGAGAATCAATCATGAAAAAAACGGCACACGAGCTCCTAACAGCAGCCATAGCTCGAGCAAGAAGGAAGTCTTTATTTTTATCATAGAATTCCATTCCATTTTTGCTTTCAGCAAGTAGGCGACGCGAATCTATGCTTTCTATGTTGAAATCGGGCTTGGATGCGTTTGAAAGCCTCGAGATGACTTGCAGAAAGAATTCATTGACGGTTTGTCTTCTGTCTCCGAAACAAATGGTCCATTTATTGATGGGCGAACGACGGGGATTGAACTTCAAGCGGTAGGGATCGAAGCGAAGTCTGTTGCTCTTTGTTCCCTTCCTGGGAGTCAACTCCTCGCTAGTTTGTCCAGAAATCTCTATGGTATGGTCATTTTCCAAAAGTAATAGTAGAAAACCGCTTTCAAGCCACCCAGCAGCAGCCCTCTGTTATCTGCCACATTTCCCGTACATACTTTCTTTCCTCTACTTGCTCTATAGAAAGCAAGGGAAACCCCTCCCAGAGAGACGAGTTCACACCGACCGCTATTCTGTTCTTTCGCCCTTCTTCAACAAAATCGGATCTAGAACTGTCGCCTTCCTATTGTATTGAATAGCGAGATAGAGTCAAAGTAAAGCATTCCAATTGGTTGGCTTCTAGAGACAGAGTTACCATTGAGAGTTGCCTACCCCCTGACTCTGGTCCTTCCGCTCCTCCGGGATCAGGGCATGCTTTCTTCTCAGTCGTGAAAGACGCCTTATTTCGGGGCAGGACATCTAATTCCATGCCACTTTCTTCCGCTCGGCGACAATGCAGGAGACATCAGACTTGATTTATCTTCTTTAGACCACTGAAAGAACTGAAAGAGGTGGCCGGGCTGTCTATGACGTACTAGGACTTGTAGAGTAGAGGCACTACTGGGCGGGGCTTCCTCGATCACAGCTTCTCGCTTAGCTAACTGTCACTCAATCAAAGACAGAATGCTCATAGCAGCTGTCGAGCAAAGACTGAATGAGTAAGCATCTGTCGATATGTGTAAGATTCGGATGATAGTTCTAAGAGGGCACAAGTGATCGAATCACGATGTATTAACGTAAGATATTTGTCGTTGATGGTGCTTTATGCTGGGCTTTCGAAGGTCCAAGTATTCCCACCAGATCATAAAAAAACTAGAGAACGATGAATCAATATCAGACCTATTTCTTTCAAATTCTTCTTTCCTTTCTTAGGTATCTCCCTTAGACATACCAACAAAACACATGAATACTTTTAGTATACACCTGCTAACGCATATACACACCTCATAGTAGGCACAGAGACAAAGGATGTGAAGATCAAGAATCGTCGTATGAGGAGGATAAAGTTAGCTATTCGAGGCAAGGAAAGAAAGACTAGTTCAATAGAGTTATTGAAAGTAGCCTTTGACTTCGACTATTACACCGACTTTTACTTTGGATAGCGCCTATTCTCTATGAGATTTGGTACAACCCCAGATCTGAGATCATAAGTAAGGCAGAGCAGCATAAAGAGAACGAAGCGATAGAAAGTAGCTTAGCTATGGGAAAGAGTATCAAGCGTAGCGAGTAGCTCACGCTCGGATGCAGCGTCGGAAAGAGAGGATGACAAAGTGAAGTTTTTAAGTCCTAGTTCAATCCGGGAAATAGGCAAAGATAAGCTATCCGGAACGAGTAAAACGGTATATGAGCTAACACCAATGGGGGATAAGCCTGCATTAGCTAAAGCTATGATAAGGGTTTCGATTCTGTGAGAACAAGTTAATCCGGAAATGGATAAGCTGCCTGAGTGAGAAAACCCATGTAAGGAATCGATTTATGAAAGAGGCATGTATGCAGGTAAGATAGTGACTCTTAAGCTCTCCTTACTTTGACTCGGAAGAGTAAGCTTACTTTTCTCCTGGGAGTTCAATTTTAACTCACTCTAACCCACTAGTTCCTTAATAAATATGTCCCTGCGACTCAACTGATAAGGAAAAAAAAGCTATACTGTTTAGTACGATATTTTCCTCCGGGAAAAAAGGAGTGTTAGCGCATCCAGCGAACAAGCGATTTAGCGAGCTAAAAAGCATAAGGCGAAGCGATTAGCAAAGCGAGAATCCGGAAGTTCTTTCGCTACACTTACTTCTAGTAGGAAAATCCTATAGTCGAAAGATAATTCTTCTTCTTTAGCGGAGAAGATCACATCGCTTATTCTTTCAACGGCAATAGCAGCGGATTCCTTCGCCTATTCTATCCCTTCAAGTCCCATAGCTTCTTCTCAAGCAGCAAATGGTCGGCTTGGGGTCGACTGCCTTCTTCTCACACTCTCATAGCGGACATCGGAAGCTCTTGGGCGTGGGGCGTGATAAAGGGTTGGAAAGTAGGCCCGGAACCAGAGTGGAAGGTTTCTGTACTGCTACGGAACCATCGGAAAGAAAAGGAGGATTTGGACCGTTGGTGCTTGCCGGGATTTATCGGGGCCTTGTGCTCTAAAGGAAGATGGAAAAAAATACCGAGGAAAAGAAAGAAGAAAATCGTGACGATTGGGCAAGACAAGAGAGGAACTGATTGACCTAAGTAAGTAGGCAAGGAGAAGAGTAAGTAGCCAAGGGCTAAGCCGGCGTAGGGCAAGGTAAGACTCTTTTTCTATTACCCGCTCCTAACTAGGTAGAATAGAGAAGACAGGAATAAAGGACTAAGATATTTCTTTCGATTCCCCGATTCCTTGGAGAGTAAGAGCTATTAAATGACTTTTCCCAGGACTGAAAGCTGAGGAAATAGCATGTTTCTCGTCTTGTCACAGATCCATGGTCTACTCTTTCATAGCCTCGGTAAAAGCCAGACACCAATCCACATTCCACCGATATACACTAAGCCTACAACGAAAGGAGAGTTCTTACGCGTACGACTGTCTAAACTAAATGTTAAGAATCAATATTGAGCGAGTTGGGACTTCTTCTCCTGAGGTGAAAGGAAGGGCTTATCCCCAAAGAATTACTTGACTTGTCAAATAGGTAGCTAGAGTGAAAGCAAGGTCAGTCAATCAGGGACGAAGTTGCTCGCATTTTAATTAGAACAAGAAGGAGAGGGACGATCAATCGTATGAAAGCAAAGCATCAGCAGAAGAAGCAGCATAGGAAGGTGAAGAGCACGCTTCCCTTTAGTAAGATAATTTTTTTAGCTAGTCTTTTATTTTTTAGCGCTTCTTACGTCGTTTATACGGTTAGGCAGCCCGCCTGGATCTCGTATGGATCCTCTTTATTAGAAAGGGGGTGACTGTCATCAATCTATGACTCTCGATACATTTTCATGGCAAGTAAGGATTAGTGGTCCCGTCTAATAGCGGACTTGGCAGTTGTCATTTTTAATTGGTAGTGAATCATTCAGAAGGTTTATTATGAGCCCGTAGGGCGAAGGTTTATTATGAGCCCGAAAAGCGGGCGAAGGAAGAAGATAAGAAAACTCGCTACAAGCGAATGCACCATACATAATTATACACTTACGAATACCACATCCTGACCCCAACTTAGGTACCACATATGGTTAATAAAGCGAACCTATAAACGAGTCTACTGGACGAGATTGAATCCTCCTTAATTGAAGAAGATTCCCACTTATCCGTTTTAACCTGGTTTAGAAGAGGGATGAGGACAATCGGGATAAATCTGTAAAAAAAGTAGGTGCATTCGGCCCTTTTAACTGAATAGCCACACTCTTTTCTTTTTTATTTCTCTACAATAGGTCCTCCTACCTTGTACGGCATAAATAAAGGATGTACGCCTTTGTTCATACCCGGATGCCAGATTGAAATCCAATCCAAAGAGAAGAGATAAAAACCACGAGCTGAACACTTCATCCCCTCCCATAAAGAGGGTTTTTTTCTTCTCATTCGAGATATTATGTGCAATTAATGTTTCTGAATCTAATAAGTTAAAGTAAAGTCAAAGTGTTAGTTGGTCGTTCCAAAATAGAAAATGGATTCGATACAATTTTTGTTACTATTTTTTTTTTTAAGAGTTGTCATATCTCGGTAATGGGGTCTGTTGATTTGGAATCACGCTCTGTAGGATTTGAACCTACGACATCGGGTTTTGGAGACCCACGTTCTACCGAACTGAACTAAGAGCGTTTTCTTATCACAGTAGATATGACTGTAAAGAAAAAAGGATGATTTTTGTACCCCCAATACATCTTGCTTGCATGCATATAGTATCATTAAATTCAATATTTTGTATGTCCAATTTGAATCGATCTTAATGGATTCCTCGTTACTGCCCAGAGGAGAAGTAATAGGTAGGGATGACAGGACAGGATTGGAACCCGTGACATTTTTTACCCAAAACAAGGGCGCTACCAAGCTGCGCTACATCCCCTTCAATTGGTCGACGGTGTCATTGTAGAGAATCCCTGCCCTGTTTTCCACATGGTTTTTTCCTCTATCGATATCGTCTTTCTCTTGCCATTTCTTCTTTTTGGTCTTTATTGCTCATCATCATCCTGCCGCTCTCTACCAACGCTTACTTATGAGCAAAAAGGGTTCTACATAATCAGCCCTTTGAATAAGCGAGGCTTTCCCGATAGAAATAGTTGCATGCGAGAGAGATCCCAATTCCATGTATGCGGTTAAGCAAGCCATGCCGCCGGCTTCCACCCAGGCAAAAAACGTGAGCGCCTAGCGCGAAAGGTTGCTTTATTTACTAAAAAATAGAAGGGGCTAACGCGCTTTAGTCTTCAATAAGGGGCGGCGCTTGAAGAAGCGAAGCGAGCCTAGAGTAGCAGCCTATTACGTTTTTCAGGCCCCTTTTCTATTCTATTAGTAAAGCGCTAGCGCCCCTATAGAGTAAGGCTCTTCTGCTATCAATGAAATCGAAAGAAAGAAAAAAGCCCAGTGCGTTTTATATAGATCGAGACTTGTAGCTTGATTCTTTACTCATTCCATACTGGGAAGAATTGCAGGAAATCGTTCGATAACACTTCTTCCTATTTCTCAATGATATCGGCAATTCCCGTGAAACTCTTTCATTTCATAGAAGTTAATTCTTATTCTTACAAAGCAAATAGCATTTCCTATTGATTTGTCCCCTGGACTGGACCTAAAATGATTCAGAATTAACCATCGCTACGCTGTTCCCAAGGACTAGCAAAATCGAAATAGCGAAATTCTTGGGTCATCTCAATGGGTTCAGAAACTACACGTTTCTCTGGATCATCATAGCGTACTTCCACATATCCACTCAGAGGAAGGTCTTTTCGTAATGGATGACCCTCGAAACCATAATCTGTTGATATACGGCGTAGATCCGGATGATTGATGGAAGAAACACCAAACATATCCCAAACTTCTCGCTCCCACCGACCGGCTGATGGAAATAGACTGACTACCGGAGATATTCGTGTTACTTCGTCTGCACTGATTTGTACACGAATGCGTGAGTTATATCGAGTACTCAGTAAATTATAGATCACTTCAAATCTTCGTTTTCGAGAGGGATAATCAACTCCGCAAATATCGATCGAAACTTGAACCCTTGTATAAGTATGCAATTTAAGAAAGCACAACAATTGAAATAGGTAATCCGAATTGGTATCCAATCGATTCCCATGTTCCGATCTTTCCATTTTTTTTACCCATTTCTTGGGGAGAGTCTCCCAACTATATTTAAAAATGAATTGGTTATCCATAAAGAAAGCTTTCTTCTAGTTCCGCTTCTTGCTCTAAAAATGAAGAAAGACTTGTCCGAAATCGCCGGTTGGTAAAACCAACCAAGAAAGACATGGGAGTGGATCTTCTATTTCTATACGATATTACCAATACTGCCTACCAGACTCGATGATATTTCCATCCGACGTAGAGCAAAGGGGAACCGAACCCTGCAATGATTATAAGAGCCCAAGCGAGTCTTCCTTAGTTTACTGGAAGTGCTTTAAGGTTAACTATAAGATAAAGCACAGAATTAGGGCAAGTTTAGCAGCTTAACCGGTGAAACCAGGAACTCATTTATACCCCACTGGTATAAAAAGGAATAGAAGAAGCTCTTACTGCTTGAGAAGTAGCTGATATAGCTAATGTAGCTATTTTTTAAAGATGCTATTGCTGCTACTGTTGCTCTAGTAGTTTCTGTACCCGTAGTAGTTGCTCTAGAAGCTGAGGAAGTTCCAACTGTTAATGTAGTTCTTATTACACCCGGGCACGACTACTGCTTTAGTAAGGCAGTAGTATGGATAGGGTCTTATGGAGGATGTGAGGATTATGACAATTTGATTTTATCGCTTGACTCGGACTCAATCACTCTTTTTGGACTGCCTTTTTTTTTTAATCCTTCACGCAAGCAAGACGATGAAGCTTTTCTGTCTATGAGATGCTGTCTTGACTAATTCTCTTTTTCTATCTGACTCACTTGCATCTATCTGACTCACTCGCCAACATGCTCCGTGGACTCCACTCGCCGACATACTCGCCCTATATTATAAAGGACTGCGCTCGTTAACATACTCGCCAACATCTAACTCGCTACATACTTTCACTCGCTCCTTCTTACTCTTCTTACTCCAAAGGCACATGCTCTTGTACATCTGTTACCTTTTATTTAAAAGGGAAGAAACCTAACTACTTATAAGCCAACAAGTAACAAGTACTGCTCCTTAACCCAGGAAAACAAGTAAATCAGCTCCTGCCTACTGAGATTCCTTCTGCTACTGAGACTCATGATGCTACTGTTCCTAAACCAGGTAACCCTGCTGCTTCTTACGTTACGCAGCCCAATCGGAAATTGGAAGCTCGTTCAATGAAGCCTAATCCGTTTCTGATCCAGAGTCGACTGACTGTCTGTCTTTTGCCTGCCTGCTCGCTCGATCCGTCGGACAATAAAGCTTAGCAGCTAAAGTCGTATCTTAGTGAAACGATGTGTGCTTATAAGAATGAAGGCGCGGCTGTTTACCCGTATTTTAGCTTATGATCTGCCATCTAAATTTCACTTTTTAAAAAAGCTGATCGTTTTCAATCCTGTCACTAGGTCTGTCTACCCTAACCGAGCCGGATTTCAAGAACCTCTCTCATTTGAACGGGAGGCTGGTACCTATCATAGGAACCTATGCCCAGGCACTGCAGTAGAGAATACTCTCTCGTTTCACTCTATCGTTACACTAGAGCTTTATAATTACAATTCAACTCCCGAACTCTTTACTTTCTGAAAGCTCTTTCTTGGGCTTAAGTCACACCCTAAGACTATAAGATCGGAGCTGCGCTTGGTAGTTGGCACGGGAGGGACGTGCCATGTTCTTCATCCTGGTCCTAAGGCAAGGGAATAAGAAAGATTTTCAAGTGGTCTAGCCAGCACACTCGCTTCATCAACAGCCGGCTCGCTTGTTCGTTCATAACAGGACTGCTCATTTACCTGATTAAAGGGGAAGATTGGTACAGTAGTTGGCCAACATGACATTCGGGCTCATGCTTTTTGTTGTCGTGTCGGTCCTGGGGCAGGTTGTTTACACCTTGGAAAAGAAGCAATGCCGGTATCGAGGGGAGGTAACCTTCTTATTGCAGGGTTTACACCCCTAAGTAACATAGCACTAAGGGGAGGAGAGTACGATATGAGACGAAGAGAGGTAACCCGAGAAGGGGTTTACACCTCAGCCGGAGGAGGAGAAGGAGCGCTGGTCGCTGGTGGCTTTGAGTTTAATGAGTCAGGTGCAGTGGAATGAATCTCAGTAGACGAGCTCCCCCGCAAACGGGGACTGGCCAAGAGACCTCACAAACCGCATTGCATCTCCTTACTGAGGCAGTAGAATCTTTGTCAGTATGGTACGTCCCTCCTGTTCCACTGGAATAGAGACCTACCACTGCCCGGGCAAGAGACGACAACAAAGGAGCGAGCTCTGTTCGGAAGCACATGCGCATGACTGTTCGAATGTCAGGTGAATACTAGCACGTGTAACAAGTCTTCTTTTCAAGTGTATCAAACCTCTTTTCTCCTGTTGAATAGTACTCCTTTTATTTCAGAATGTATTGAAGGATGGGTTACTTACTACACTACGCTTGCCCACACTTGCTTTTACTTTTATATGTTTTATATCATCTTATATGAAACTAAAGATCTAATAAGAAACCAAAGGGATAGGTCTTAGCAACGTAGTTTAATAAGATATAAAAGATGGATTTCACTCCCGCTTTAAAAGGGATGCTACCCCACTGACTTAATAGGGTTCTTAGTCGACTAGCCTTCGGTAGATGCGACGAAGCTTTATTCTTAATCGATTAGTAATCCCTTTTCATAAGACTTTACTTCTTCTCTAACTAAAAGGGATGCTGCGCTTTCGACTGACTTTATTAATGATCTTTTCTTAACTTGAATAAAATAAAGAGAGACTGCAAACTGGCATTAAGTGAAGGGGAATGCTAGGCGTGAGGATAATATCACTAGGATCAAGGTTGGTAGAGCTTTGCTTTCAAATTAGAACTCTCCCCCTCTCCTTTCAGTCGAGCAACTTCGCACCTATCTCACTTCAACTTCGTCTTCATCTGGAACTGCCTCCGGTAATGCGTCAACATGTTCTTGTCAGGAGGAAATACGTCATCTGGATCAGATTCATCTTCCTCAGCACACGATTCCCCGGAAAAGTCTTCCTATGAGGTTGGCGCGAAAGACCAGCCACCAGTATTTGATACGGTACCAAAGCCTTGCCTATAAGATAAGGGTCTTCAGACGCGGTATATGAGAAATTCAAATTAGAATCACAAAATGAGATTCATCTACAAGGAAAAGCTTTTGTCAACCTGATGATGAAGCTCAGTCGATGATCGAGCTCTTTCTGATCATGGAAAGAAAGGTCTAATTCTATAAAAGAAAGATATATCCAGGGCTGCGCGCCTCCGTCTAAGAACTAAGAATAAGAACCTTACCACTGAAATTACAACCTAACCTTGGAACAAGCTTGGCTTTGAGAAGGTTGCCTTTGCCTTTGCAAGAATGGATTGGTCTAAGAGATCCTACATAACCGCTGCCAGGAGTTAGCACGAATCAACTGTGGGGACTTGCCTAAACTGGATTGAATCAATAGAATATTCAACATATGGCACTGCCTCAAAGGCCTTACCATACCACTTAGCTCAAGCCAGTCTAAGTGATTGGCTGAATACCGAGAATAGAGTCTCCTCTTGGGGTTTCTTATGACTACTAAGGGGTGGGGTACTAGTAAAGCCAACTAGTCAAACCATCAGTAGACCCATAATATCCAGTAGAAGCAGTAGATTCAGTTGATCGAGATGAACCAGCACCACAAATGGCGAAGTGAGCAGCACCCATAGCGTAAGATAAAGACCGATAAGCAAGCAGCAGGACAATCCACCAGTCGCAGATCCAGTGGAAAGAGCACTAGGACCAGTAGCTAACATGCAGGTGATGTTTCGACAAATACCTCCTTCCACCGCTGTGCCCAAATCTTTCCAAGGACTGACTCGAACTAGAGTTGGGGCTTTCGTAGCAAATATGACCTAAAGTGGTCCATTCGTCGGGTGGAGAAAGCGTAGCTTGTACTAACATTTTATGTGCCGGACAGCTTTCATGTGGTACCTACCAGTTAAGATCACTCAACCGCAAATCCCTCTTCTTAATATGATTTAAAACTGATGCGTGAAAGCGATGTTTCATCGTGTGATCTGTCTTTGCAAAAGCAGAAATCGCAGTTCAAAGGATCGCCTTCTATAAAAAAGGGCCAAGAAGGCTGCTAGCCCTAAAATCTATACAGAAGAGTCTAAGTGTCCTTCAATATCCGTTAGTACTTCTCCAAGACATTCTGCTTCAAAAGTACAATTGTTCTCAGTGGGCGTTCCTTTTAAGAAAAATGTTGAGTTGGCATCTCTATAAGGGTCCGACATGGTCTAGCGTGGACTCCCCTTAACGTTTTGATACGCCTCTATGAGAATAAGAGGCTTCCCTCGCCCAACTCCTATAAATTTTTTTGATTGCTGAGGAATTCTATCTAGTAAGTGCGCCTTCTGGAGGGTAAATACCCCCTTAATTGCTAATTAAAATGGCTACCCTTCGTGTTGAAAGGAATTCAACTGCTGACATAAGGAAGAGGTCCCATCGTTACCCGCAATCTGCATACTTCCTTAGGATATGTCGCTCCCACCCTATCCCCGGATTCTACCCTCAAGCCGAGTCCTCTGACTGCCCAAATATGTACGCAAACTAAAGGAATATTCCGGGCTATCTTCGAATGTTTCCGCGCATTAACTATAACTATGCAAATATTCTTTTTTTACTAAAGGTATTATCGACGATTCCTGCCCTACTGAAAGGAAGGGGATTCCTCTGCCCAATTACCCGACTTGGGACCACTGCACTCTTCCGTCTGCGAACAAACTCACCTCTTAAACTGCGCCCGTTCCTAACGTTTAGGGTTCTACTGGTATTATAGGTCTACTTGTGGGCAATAAGAGGAAGGGATAAAACATGCTCCCTGGCGTAGCATGAAAGCCAACGCAATACCTCATAACAAGATGTCCTTTTAAGGGTCAGCAAGCGTACTTTACTTTACTGATGTACCCCCCTACCTAAAAAGGGCAAAGACTTGCTCAAGAAAGTACTCGTCAAAACGGCAACCCGACCCTTTGAACTAGCATTTGAGCAGGAGATTGCGGGGTTATTTGCCTTCCAAAATTGAGTATTTGCGGGATGGGATTCCCCTCCTTAAGAAGGATAGGACGAGCATACTCCTTTAGTTTGCGTATGGACGTAGCCAGGAGAAGCCTTTGCTCTCCAGTTTCATACCAAGAGCGCTAAAAGCGAGTCACGTTAAAGCCGTGTTGGAGAGTGCGACCATTACGGGGGTGCCAACTCCGGACTTTCCTAAGAAGAAACGTTAATTGAAGACGTTTGCCATTTTGGAGCGGGAAGTGCTGGAGAAGTTTTAGCTGGTATCGAGTGGTACTTCCACTATTCTGTATGCCTTTCAAGGCTATAAGCCGCCCTTCCCCCCTTTTATTTTAGGGGGGTACCGTGAAACAAGCGAACTGTGATTGCTTCCTTCTTAAAGGCTTGCTGATAAAAGATGGGTGAGTGAACGAGCGTAGAATACGAGGCGGGGATATAAAGCTTAGGGACGTATACTGCATTAATGTCTGTCCGTGGGTGGAAATATTAGGGGTTTTAGACCCT
Source organism: Linum tenue (assembly GCA_946122785.1). Taxonomy (NCBI): domain Eukaryota; kingdom Viridiplantae; phylum Streptophyta; class Magnoliopsida; order Malpighiales; family Linaceae; genus Linum; species Linum tenue. The sequence goes on along the minus strand of CAMGYJ010000015.1, from coordinate 7,774 downwards.
TTGCTTTCTGCCCTTTTTCGTCATTGCCCTACCACCTGGGCAAGAACCGTCGTGCTTCCTTTCCTTTGGCTTTTTTCTTCTCTTACTTTATTTCTTCCTTCCGTGATGCATGAACGGAAGGAGCGAGAGTGAGTGCAAGAAGGATGGGGAGAGAAAAGCACTGAGGTTAGGTGCACGACGGGTAGGAAGCATCCCTTACCATTTTTTGTGAAATAGGGGAAAGATCAAGTGAACCATGGAAAAAGCGTTTTGAAAATTCCATGGTCCCGTAGCCTGAGGGAAAGTGCCCAAAAGATCCATTCCCCATTGAGAAAAGGGCCAAGGAGGCGTAATATTTTGTAGTTCTACCACTAGGAGATGAGTTACGGCGGCCAACCTACAGTAGACGAATGTTCAGAAAGAAAGATGGGCGATGAGACTGACCAGCGATACGAATACAAAGAAAAGCACTTAGAGGAGCGTGCATATTCGATCCGATCTGAAAGTGCTCACTAATAAATAAGTGGCGGGACTCTGCAGCAGCGGCGAAAGCCCTCTTATTGCGCGGCGTGGCAAGCGGTCTTGTCGTATCCGCTCTTAGCCCTAATTAAATAAGAAGGAATAAGCTGTTAATGGACATATCTCACAGGTAGTCGATAGACTGACTAATTGGCCTATGGGTCTTAGAGACTCTTCTTAGTGTAACAGTAGCGTTGATAAGCTAGTTCCATGCTAGCATTATCAATTGTCGGCGTAACATTAGGGGTTGGAGCTCGGTAGCTAAGGAAGTGGGTCAAAGCAGGCTGGAGAACGCGAACGGAAGAAGCCAGTAGCTTTTTTTTTCTAGAATAGCGATAGGAAGTAGCTAGTTGATGACTAAAAGCAGGTGTTGAACACACACCCTATCATCCGCATAAGGGCTTATGTGGTGGTTTCACAACTCGATCAGGGGCATCTAAGATCTTTCTATCCAGACACTAATCAGGCACTAAAAAAAGGTGAATGCGATAGCTGTTCATGTATTCTCTTTGTTTTCATAGCTAGAGAGACTAGGCCTGTGTAGGCAGCGAAAAGCGCCGTAAGAGTGGATTTTTTTTTAACTCGAAAGTCCGAAAGGGTCTTTGATCTAAAAGACGAGAGTTCCGGTAGTCTCCGCCTAAAAACCCCAATTTTCATCCAACACAGCCCCTTCTTGTTTAAGAAAAGCGTCCGATCTCCCTAGCTGCTAAAGGCTGTGCTGTCCTCGAGTTGAATGTCGGAAATCTTCTTCAGTCTATAATAAGGAAGGGGTATCGGTTTCCTTTTGAAAAGGCTACGTACCCTCAATCGGCGGGGCCTCCCTTCAATCGCTCATCATCACCTGCTTAAGTAGAAGTTTTTTGAAAAACCTCGATGAACTCACTGATGGGTACCGAAAAGATTGAGCGAGTATCGAGAGGAGACGGGGAAGTAGCTTCTAAGTTAGTCGTCTGCCTAAGGTCCGGAATAGGGAATGCAATACCAGATCCTGATCGAACTGATAAGCTGATTGAGCCTACGAGCGGGAGATTCTTTATTAGCTAGGACTTCCCAAGGCTATAGAGTAAGATCAGATAAGCACTTAACGGATAGGAAGCCAGAAGCGAAGGAACGAGAGAGCAGTACCAGGATAGCGAGTGATACTTCTGCCAGGTGAAATATGAAATTTCCCTTTTAATATAAGGAACTCATTACTGAATGTTCCAATAGCTGCTAGGTCAGCAAGGGTTAAAGTCATTGGGCCAAACGGGAACAAGAAACAGTTGACAATAACTCACTTCTTGGTCTTCGACCTCCTTATCTTCTTTATTCCATCCCTTTCCCTTTATTTTTATGTATTTCTTTTGTTCGTCTTATGAATCCTAGTTAGCGCGTAGTGGGTCCGATTCTATACAAGCAGCCAGCTTAGATAAGAAAGACGCTTACTAAGAAGCAACCGACAGTGGCTCGGTCTAGTACCGGGGCGGAATATAGTGCACTCGCCATTGCCGCAGCAGAAGTTTTATGGCTTCAACAGTTGTTACGTGACCCCCATGTTTATTTGAAGTCGCCAACCACGGCTCACTGTGACAACATTGGGGCATTGTACTTAGCTCACAACCCTCTCATGCACTCCAGAACCAAGCATATATCCATTGATTACCATTTCGTGCGAGAGAAGGTCATGCTTGGTGATCCAACACCTCTTTTCTTAGGATTGGCTGTGAGAGAGCGGATGGCCCTTTTCTTTCCTTGGGCATTTATCAATGTAAGTTGTTCATATACATGCCCCAATCCGGATTCTTCTCCGGATGTCACAACCTCCCGAAGTCACATTCTAAAAAAAAATAGAAAAATAAGAACCAAGTAAAGATGATACGGATCCCAGGAATGGCATTGCACAACGCAAAGAAGGGACGGATGAATGCTCAATAGCAGGCTTCTCGGAGAAAGCTTTGGGGCGGATCAAATCGGCGACTGGGCTTGAAAAAGCTTAATTTCCTACACAGATATTACAACTTAAGCGAATCTAATTCTCTGGGTTCGAGGCTATTGGTCAGGAATGAAGTTGCTCGACTGAAAGGAGAGGAAGGGAATATGTGAGCCCGAAGGTTTATCATATGTTCGACCGTAGGGAGAAGGTGCGAAGTTGCTCGCATTTTAATTAGAACAAGAAGGAGAGGTTTATCATATGTTCGACCGTAGGGAGAAGGTGCGAAGTTGCTCGACTGAAAGGAGAGGAGGGGAATATGTTCGCATATAGAAACTGAGAGGGAGAAGGGCGAAGGGCGAAGGGAGTAAGGGAAAATGCTTTCATGCCAGTACGGTACCAAGACCTTGATTCAACTAGTAGCTCAGGTACCAATTGCTATCATTACCCTAGATGTCAAAGCCGGTAAACCAATCTATAACTCTTTCCAGGTCTACCGAACCGGCTCTGAGGAAGCAATTCGTCCCTAGCCATCCGACTATCCAATTCCATTTTTATTCATCTCCCCCAAGATCCCAACACACCTCTTTATGCATCTACTTGGCACCTATCGAACTCCATCGAATCTCATTGAAAAAGCAGGTAGGGGACCAGATATCGAATCAGAAGAGGGCTTTTGAACGTATTTATTTGATTTGATCCCCACCTCATTCTATATTATTTTTCTCTTCTGGAATAGCATTTAACGACAAGTCAAGACTCTTCCTTTTGCCCGAAGCAGGAAACCTACTCCTACTTTGGGAACAAGGAAGAAGCTGGTTCGGGCTGAGCCCATCTTTCTTGGTTGGCTATTCTCTCTTTCTGGGATTCTATCAAAGAGCTTATTCTTGCAACCTCAAACTCTTTCTTCCCGGCCATATATTTTATAGGCCACAGAACAGGGGCGGGCGCTTTCTTCTTGTTCTTGCGTGACATCTGGTTAAGCTCCGGATAATTCTGCAATGGAATGCTGCTATTTCTGAGAAGACAGACAAGGACGGGAAAGGCGGAGAAAGGTAGAGCACAACTATCATGCTTTTTCAGAAAGAATCCCGCATAAGCTTCCGAAAGAAGTAAGAAGTAATGCAATTGGTTGACCCAACAAGGTAACGGAGAGGAAAGACCCCTACCCCTAACTTCTCTGTCCTGTGTCGAAGCTTTCAGGTCCTTAGATCGGGTCAAGCTTTCTTGTTCTCGTGTCACTACAGGTCCCAGGGATGGGACTTTCAGGCCAAGTGCAGATTCGTCGAAATCGAAAGCTAAAGGTAGTTTTCCGAGTAAAGAGATAACACTAGTAGCAACCGATATGGGAAATCCCTTAATAGTTTAGCCTCTCTTCATCCTTCGTCTTCTCTTGTGTCCACACCAGCTGCTTATGACTTTCTTTCTTCGTCCGAAAAGCGGCATTAGTTGGCAAATAGGCCTTTCCCTTCATCATCCTTTCTCTCCCAGTTGAAATAGTTTTTAGATTCCCCATCAATCGCAGCAGCAATAGCTGGGTCAATCTACTCCCGCTGGTAAGCTATAGTCAAAGAATTCGGATTTATCTTTCACCACCTACTCCCAGATCTGTAAATGCCACTGCCGGTGCCAATGCTTTCGGTCTACTCAAGCCTTTGTCTGGGTTGGCTCTTGGTGATAGGCAACCAGGGGAAGTCAAGTCAGGTCATCGACCGATCCTTTCAAAGATTAGCATCCCCCTCCCTAACAAGGCATTCAAACACAGAAAACATGCAGGGGATGAAATGATTAAGCCTCTTCTTAGACCATGTATTCTTCCTCCGATTCTGGACATGGAGATCCTATTTCTGATTCACCTCTTCGAGGAAGAGATAGAATATCTGATTCAATTAGCAGATCAGATGCGGCATTAGTTAGAAAATTCCCAATAATGCTTCGATGCATGAATCCCATTCCTATAAGAAATAGTAAGAAGCTGGGCTACCTTGACGCATTACCTTTTCTTTTTCTGGATTTTGCGAGCAACAAGCTGCAAGCCGACGCCGACAAGAATCTGGCCGAAAGCACCCAGTCTGCCAAGGAACGAGGATACTGCGCTGATTGCTCCTGCAATCGCTCCGGCAAAAGCGGAAATAAAGCCCATTATCTCACCTGAGATGCTTTCAAGACACGTGTGACAGGCTGCACGGTTAATCCGCGCTTTGCCTTGCAGACAAAGCCGTCAATCGAAAAGACACCGGCGCTTATCTTCTCATTTTCCTCAATCACACCTCCTATTCTATTTCATCTGTCTTCTCTTCAAAGCTAGCCGAGTCTCATTTGTCAAGGACGACTGCAGACAGAAAGAATTACGTATAATAAGAAGGTACGAAGTCACTCGACTGTAGGGGAGAGGAAGAGCCGACTGAGAAGATTCCGAGGTAGGAAGTGACTCGACTGGTTGGAGAGGAGAGAAAGCATAATCTGCTTTCAATCTCTTCAATCTAAGGAATATACACCCTGGGGAAGAACTTCCAGTCTTGAAGTAAGAGAGAGTGCTTTAGCTCCTGCTCGACCGAAGGTTTATTATGAGCCCGAAGGGCGAAGGAACGAAGTAGTGAGCCCGAAGGGCGAAGGAACGAAGTAGCTCGAAGAAAGTGAGAGGAACGAAAGCACGACGGGAAGGTGTTAGGGTAGGAACGAAAGGTTATGCAATATACTCGAAAGAGGAAATAAAGTTATCCCCTATGGCCATTTACTTACCTTCTTTCCCAGTTCATTCTACTTATTAGAGCGGGGATGCATAAAACATCTTTAATGAGGTTTATTAAGCCTTAAAAGCGGATCAGGGCGAAGCATTGGCGGAAGAAAAGATGCAACGGACAGGGCAGTTGAGCATGATGCTGCAGGTGGAGCAAGTCTATGTTAAGTAGCGAGTTGGGTGCTGGGAAAGGGGGGCCCGAGGCAGTCGCCGAAGCCACACTTGTTGATGTTGCGAGCGAAAGCCCTTACAGAGAAAGAAAGAAAGCGAGTTTGTTGACTGGTGAAGTTCTTGCGCCTGGAACCCGGAGGGGGGGATTTCTTTCTATATGCCCCTAATGCGAGAGCAGGCTCGCTTCATATAGATTAAACATGCAAAGAGAGGAAGGGGGAACGCTCGACTGACTAAAAGGGAGGGGGAAGAGCAGGCTAGCGAGCCAGCTGTTTCTTTTAGCAAAAAGCGTCTTTGAAAAGCCCAGCTTAGTAGAGAGATTGGCTCACAGGCTCAAATCGTGGGTTTTGGGAAAAAGAATATTTAATCTTTCTACCCAAGCCAACCCCCCAAGGGAAGGGCTCCTTTAAAGTACAAGCAAGCACTCTGATCTTACAGTGCATTTGGACTCAACCCAGGGGATTCATACACTACCCGCCTAATCTCCTTATCTGCCTCACACACAAGGGATCATCCCTCCCTTACAACTTAAAGCAAAAGGGCACTCGTCCTAGATTTCGCTCGAGAACAACGATACTAAAGTTACGCGAATCGAATAAGACGGCACTGGCGCTAATGAATAGTAGAACTCAGTAGCTGACTTGGCCCAGCTACCCCATTTGATTTTACCAAGGTTTATTATGAGCCCGTAGGGCGAAGGTTTATTATGAGCCCGTAGGGCGAAGGTTTATTATGAGCCCGTAGGGCGAAGGTTTATTATGAGCCCGAAAAGCGGGCGAAGGAAAACGACCTTTCTCGAAGAGTGGTATGGGAGGTACGACCTGTCCTCAGCTTAGTCGAATCCTGCCCCGTAGCCATAAAAACTCTACTTTTTAACATGCTCGCTACCTTCGCTCGATCCTGTATTAATATCATAAGCCCGCTCCATTAACCATTAAAAGAAGCATAAGTGGGATGATTCTCCCCCTAATATCTGACCTAATATATGAAAAGGAAAAGCGCGTGACGTGAAAGGACCGTCGAACAGATGTCAAAGCTCCAGCACACTATCGCGAAGGCAATCCTGAAGGCCTTTTCTGGTCCGGTTCTGGTACCTTTTCTTTTTTCCTTCCAGGGCCCGGGAAAAGGGTTTTCTTAGTATAAGAATGATAAGAAGTCAAAGACGGAGGTAAACCTGTCCCCAATATCACAACGAGCTCTTCATGTGTTGCGGACCCCGCTTGGATTAGCTACCCTAGCTTGTATGTATGATATACCCGAAAGAGTGTATCTACGACTGGCTGGTGCAGGATGGGGAGTCCCTTCTATCCCGAACGAGACGACCATCGTCGCCCCTAATTACACCTCCCGCCGCCGTACTTGATGGTGATGAGACTACCGAGCCATCTGTGTTCAGAGTCACCCACCCCTGCTGTGGGAGTTGCCACCGGATGAGCCTTTGTTCGCGCACTCTGCCTGTGCCAAAGATGTCCCTTTTCCTTCGCCCTACGGGCTCATAATAAACCTTCTGGAAGGCTAGCGTCGTTTGATGCCGTAGCTGCTTGGCCCGGTGTTGTATGCCAGCAATGGAGTCCAACTTCCTGGTAGAGATTGCGATTTTTCCAGAGTAACCAGCAAAGCCCTGCAAACAGCTGAGCATCAATGGAGCTGCTACGCCCTGTTATGTAGTGAAGTACCCAGCGAACCAGATTGTCTTGAAAGAAAATCCGGTCCGGCTCCGTGTCCAAGAAATCTGCCCAGACCGCCCTTGCATAGGGGCAATCCCGTAGCGCGTGCAGTACCGTCTCCGGCCCTCCTCCGCAAGTTGGGCAGGTCGCCTCACTTGTTAGATGTCGCCGCTGCCGCTCAGAATTGGTTAAGAGCCTGTTCTGCGCAGTCAGCCAGAGGAAAGCCTGTACTCTTCTAGCAACAGGGGTTCTCCATACTGCACGCCAAACCGGATGGGAGTTATTACTTGGATTCTGATCGCCGGAGATTAGCTCATAGGCTGTTTTGAGCGTGAAGCTCCCCGATGGCAAAAGACGCCAGATCATGGTGTCTGCTTCTGTCCCTGCTGGTACTGGATGGAGGAGCACCTGCGAATTTCAGGGGGGAGGAACGCACTCAAAAAGCTTTGATTCCATTCTCCATTCAAGACCAGTTCAGCCACTGTTAAGTTCTCTGCCTCCAGCGGTAAATCGTGGGCGAGTTCAGCCAGGGTAGGCCCGTCTTGCAGCCATCTATCAGTCCAGAAGCGGGTCTGCTGGCCGCTCCTTATATTCTAGTTGCTTCTGGTAGCCAATTCCAAACCCGCAAGATTCCTCTCCTTTCAGTCGAGTATATTTCATTCCTCTCCTTTCAGTCGAGTATATTTCATTCCTCTCCTTTCAGTCGAGTATATTTCATTCCTCTCCTTTCTTCCTTTCGTTCCTACCCTAACACCTTCCCGTCTTTCTTTCGTTCCTCTCACTTTCTTC
>CAMGYJ010000013.1:0-34515 GCA_946122785.1 Linum tenue | reverse complement strand
CGGGCTCATAATAAACCTTCGCCCTTCGGGCTCATAATAAACCTTCGCCCTTCGGGCTCATAATAAACCTTCGCCCTTCGGGCTCATAATAAACCTTCGCCCTTCTCCCTACGGTCGAACATATGATAAACCTTCGGGCTCACTACTTCGTTCCTTCGGTCGAGTATATTGCATTCCTCACCCGGTGCCAAAGTTGTTCGGTTGTAGACGGACTTTGCTGAAAAATACGTTCGTTGCGGGACTTCCAAAGGATCCAGGTTGTAACTCCGAACCACAGGTCGCCTCCCCTGCAAGTGATTTTAGACTCCAAAGAAGCCATTCACGTAACGGAAGAGAGAAGAACTGATGTTGTAATTGAGTGGGTATAATCCTCCGCCTAAATTGCTGCGCTACGTCACAGTCCCGGACTACATGCAGCGCGGATTCCACAGCCAGCCAGATTGCATTGGGAGCATTGGCTATAAGCTGCCATGTGTCTATGAGTCTCTCTTCATTGGTGAGCAATTTATTCTGCGCTAGGAGCCACATTCAGTGCTTTATCTTGTTCGGACCCTTCCAGCGCCATATAGTCCTCCAAATAGGATCCGCTGCTCCATCTTCCAATTCAGCCAAAAGTCTGTAGGCCGATTGTAAGGTGAATTTGCCTTTGTCGCCTATGCCCCATATAATGCGATCCTCACCAGCAAGCGGGTTTGGAGTAGCCATCCCAGCCACCTGCAAGATCAAATAATGTGGAATTAGATGACTGAATTGAGCCCAAGACCACTCACCTGATTCCGTGGTTAAGCCCGCCACTGTTTGCTGCAGTTGATCTTGCGATAATTCACCCTGGACATGATCTATTAATTTAACACCGCTATCCAACCAGCGATCAGTCCAGAATAAGGTTTGCTTTCCGTCACGACTTTTTCCTGTGGATTCGAACGACTAGCTATGCCAATTTTCCTCGGTTTACTTTTTGCCGTGCCTCAGTCGACTTCAAGCTGGAAGCATCACATTTGTATTGTCGGTTGAATACATTGCCCTAAGGCTCGAGATTAACCTGATTGCCCTAATTAATATTAGCCAAGACTAATTCCTTCTATGCATGCGAGGTGGGCATCTTTTGTCCTGAAAAAAGAGGATTCTCTTTATAGCTAAGGAAGATGGCATCGAATCCGCTGCTGGTGGTGAAGAAATGGAATCAGAAGCTGTGTTGAGAATTCGGCTATATAAAATATCCTCGGTAAGAAAAAGAGGCATCCCACACCGGGTGGCACGAGGCCAGAACTGAACCCGTGAAGAGGCAAGATGCAAACAGAATAGATACCATATGGTGATTTCTGAGCTAAACAATTTAATATGGGCTAGAAGACCAGAATTCGTCGTTTTAACGTGGGTTTGTTATCTTAGGTTAAGATCTATCATGAGGGTAGCCAAAGTGGCGTTTTTATTTTGTGAAATTTACTTGCCCTTGCCTGACCTTAGACCTGGCTAGTCTTTGGCTGCCGAGTACTTCTTGTTTGTTAAAGACCACTTATTGAGGAATACAATGGCTGGTAAAAAGCAATCATTATGCGAAGACTCGCTTGGGCTCTTATAATCATTGCAGGGTTCGGTTCCCCTTTGCTCTACGTCGGATGGAAATATCATCGAGTCCGGTAGGCAGTATTGGTAATATCGTATAGAAATAGAAGATCCACTCCCATGTCTTTCTTGGGTGAAACCCAAGTCATTTCCGCCTTCCTAGCAATAATAAGTCTCTCTTTTTTTGAGGGGAGCGGAGCAGTAAAAGAAGGAAGCAATGAATATTAAATCTTTCTTGGATTACTATTTTATTAAGTGGCTGAGAAGTCGGCCCGAAAAACCAAAAAGCCAAATCCCCTAATTTTTTGCTTCCGTGGACCTGCCACAGGCACAGGCCCACGATTCGGCGAATGTATTACGGCAAAAGGCGGCCACCCTGCTCGAAGCCTTCGCGGATTTTCACTCCCAGGGTTCTATTCAACGGGACTCCTCTACCTGGTTGGACGTGGCTCAAAAACTAGCACAAGGGATGAGCCCGGGAGAAATAGTAACCCCGGAGGATCTCCATATGCTGGTCGACCAATTGACTAATTCGAACTCCGAGTTATATCTGAAAGCACTCGAAATAATACTAAAAATAAATGAATAATGAGACGACTCTTTTTATTTTCGGTATGCCGCTCCGCGAGCAAGGAGTGCCGCGCACGAGCGGAGCGAAAACAAAGCAGGGGGAATTCTTCGTTGGGGGAAATCCTTTGATTGCGTATTGAATATAGATCCATGTCTTTCTTGTTCCACTAGCTAGGACCAAAAAAATTCTCACATGTCCATTTCGTTATTACAACCTTCTTTTTTGATGTCAAAGACCAGAAGCTATGCGAAAATTATCATTGGATCTCGGTTGTTCTTAACAGCGATGGCGATTCATTTAAGTCTTCGGGTAGCACCACTAGATTTTCAACAAGGTGGAAATTCTCGTATTCTGTATGTACATGTTCCTGCGGCTCGGATGAGTATTCTTGTTTATATCGCTACGGCTATAAACACTTTCTTTTTCCTATTAACAAAACATCCCCTTTTTCTTCGCTCTTCCGGAACCGGTATTGAAATGGGTGCTTTTTTTACGTTGTTTACCTTAGTTACTGGGGGGTTTCGGGGAAAACCTATATGGGGTACCTTTTGGGTGTGGGATGCTCGTTTAACCTCTGTATTCATCTCGTTCCTTATTTACCTGGGTGCACTGCGTTTTCAAAAGCTTCCTGTCGAACCGGCTTCTATTTCAATCCGTGTTGGACCGATCGATATACCAATAATAAAGTTTTCAGTCAACTGGTGGAATACATCGCATCAACCTGGGAGCATTAGCCGATCCGGTACATCCATACATGTTCCTATGCTCATTCCAATCTTGTCTAACTTTGCTAACTTCCCCTTCTCAACCTGTATCTTCTTTGTTCTGGAAACACGTCTTCCTATTCCATCTTTTCTCGAATCTCCTTTAACGGAAGAAATAGAAGCTCGAGAAGAAATACCAAAACCTAGTTCACTCGCTGAGTCTCTTTGCGTCCATGGCTGAATGGTTAAAGCGCCCAACCTAATAAAGGCTAAAGGGGCAAATTCGTGGGTTCGATTCCCGCTGGATGCGTTTGGAACGTTCAGTTGAATCGCTGCTCACAGAAGCATTCCGCTTTGGCTTTGGAGCAAGTGACGTGAGCTATGTTTACCATGAGTTTAGGAGATAAGTTGCAGCTATAGTCAGAACAGAACTCCAACTGCATACAATCATTCTTTTTTAGAATATCTATCGGCTTAGCAGGTTTGGCTTGAAAGAAAGGAGAAACCCCTGTGACTACTAATAGTAGGGGCGATTGGTAGTTCGGGCAGTAGAAGGGAAGGCAGCTGTAAGGGATTGAAAGCGCGTAGTCCCTCGATTCAGGGATCGATAGCGTCTTCCCTTTATTCGCAGTGTACCTAGCGGTAGGTATAACGTTCAGTATCGAATAGAGTCGAGTCATCCTAGAACTTCCCGACCGGACCTTGACGCTCGTTTTATGCTAACTGATTCGCTTTCCCGCGTCTAACTTACTTATACCTGCACAGAAACTTCCTATATTATCTATACCATCCATGATTTTTTCAGAACTCATAGCCAAGTCTATCCTTCCCATCGATGCTTACCTATCAAATACTTCACAGTCCCCAGTGAGACCCGATCGAAGTAACATCGTCTTTCACTCCCTGTCTGCTCTCGATTCGCTAATTGGTCCGACTCGTAATTCACTTCTGACGAGTTATGACCAGCGCATACGATTTCCAACAACTTGGCTTTTTGCCCCGGGGCCGAGCCACCGAATCCACTGCCGAATGCAGAGAGAGTCTTTCCAAAAGATCTCTTGGTCTTCCGCCGGACATAAGGCCGGCTCATGTTTGGGACTCGTGTCTAAATGTAGTTCCTTAGAAATCCCGCCTGAGCATATCCAAGAAAGACACAAGTGGTTTCCTTACCGTGGAATGGGCCAAGCTTGGCCTTTGACAGCCTTTTGTGGCCAGTATCGACCTTTTGGGCGCCACAGCTGGAAAAGACTTGCCACGGGGGACTCCCTTCACTTCAGATCAGAAACGGATCCTATGTCAGCCCGCCCCTCACAAACCCAACCTGGAAACGTCGATCTCCCCCCACTTTCTTTCTAACGACAAGTGGCAGTGAGCGTGTAGCACGTAATAAACCTAGCACTACTACTCTTCCCTTATCATTCCCGAAGAAAAAATCGAAATTTCTGTGGCATCTCTTGTCGCGTAGAAAGAGAAAGAAGGCCAAGTGTCGGTACGCTAGGTATTAGAACGACAAGTTAGGGCAGGTATTAGTTTATTCCACTAACGCCAAGGGTAAGGTAAGGGTTGCATCTTCTTAATCTCTTTACGCCGTTGAAGTGTCGGTACTATCGGCAAACAAACAAAAAGTTAGGGCAGGTAGGCTTCGAACTACTTTCTTTCTAACGCCAAGTTCACGTTTTCCCGGTCTTTTTGGATGCAACCCGAATTCCGCTCGTTCCTTCGTTCCTCTCCCTATCGGTCGAGCTACTTCGCACCTTCTCCCTACGGTCGAACATATTCTAAACCTTCGGAGAGAGACTCAACCGCTAAAGCTAGCAAATTGATTCAGTAACCGGTGCTAGAGAATCCGCTCTTCTCTCTTTCTTTTCCCACTACGCGCTAAGAAGGAAGGGATTCCTATAAAGCGGTAAAGGAGCGAAACCATTCTCAGAAGGCGAAGAAGAATGATATCCGATTCAAGGTATCTCGCATGTACCGACAACAAAGGAAGAAAGAAGATTGCTCACAGGATGGCTGAAAACAAAACGATGACTTCAACCTCTCACACACACCTGAGTAGTGATATATACTTTTTTATTTCATTCACCGGCTATTCACTCACCATAAAGAGTCAAGTAATAAGTCCCAGAGCTTGGACATTTGTAAACAACCGATTCTGTAATAGCAGCACCTTCTTCTACTGCGGATTCTTCTTCAATGGTTACGCCGACAAGAGCTCTTTCCGGTCTGACTTCTGTGGCATTTGTCCTTTCCCCAGCTTTCAGTGAAGTTCCTAAATAAAAAAGAATATCAGATGTCCGGCATTTCGAGAGGCATATGAATAGTGAATCTATCCCCCTTCCTAAAGACCCACAGCGGATACGAGAAAAGGGGGTATTCTTGTCTTTCACTTTCCTTACTTAGCTTGTGGGGAAGATTTTCGCTTTTCAAACGTCACTCGTTCAAAAGCCACTTTAGTTGATGTGTCCCATGCTAAGTAGCTTAAACTTGCTCTTACGAGATATGCCTTGCCTGCATTAAGAGAAGAAGGTGGGCCTTGGTCTTCTTATGACAAAGTCTATTCAGAATATTCAGGTTATCCCATACGAATCCAAGACAATTTTCAGCAGACTTAGTTAGTTAAGAGGAATCCCCCTTGCCATCTATTCATGCTTGGCACACTAAGAGAGGAAGGGAGGCGTCCACCTCCACAGCTAAGGAATTCACTTGGCCTTGTTGGATCGATCAAGACAACTTCCCTCCCAACTAGCTCCCACGCTCAAGCTTATTTATTTAGCTACAGGGCAACAGATTATTCCTAGTTTTTGTACTTATTGAATAGAATAGGATCTTTCTTAGCCCACCGGTGTACGGGATTCACTAGTCTAGCCTTCTCTTCCCTCTGGGGAATATGATTCAGCTCTTGCTCACTAGATTTGAAGGGCAATCTATAAGAAAGATAAGGGACCCGGGAACACCTGTGGTTCTTTTATTTGGCGATACTCGTGCAAGCTAAAAATAGATGTACTCTCGAGTCGCTAAACCCGTAGAATTTGACATAAATAGCTCAGAATAGCTCTTTTCCGGAAAGTCATTTCGTGAAGTAAACATTCTAAATAAATGACTCATTTTTCGTGTCCAAATCCCGTCTTTTGAGCATGATTGGACGATTTAAAAACAAGCCTTGTGAAATGCTGAACACATGTCATTCGCAGTTCATGGTAGAATAAGGAAGAGAAGGAACAGCCGATAAGTGCACCAATCAGCCGAAGATAAGTCCCAAAGATGAGGAAGGACTTTGATAGCCGCGCTAACGACCATTTCAAGGTTCTATCTTTATACCTACGATCTTTTGACAGAAGGGCCTACTTTATCGCACGAAAACCTAGCCGGTTCCAAACTCACGTTTTTGTTTACTAACATCGGCCTCCTAGACCTTTCAGAGGGGAGCATAAGAAGCTATCTTAGGACCTGTTGACAAGGACTTTTAGAAACGGATCGGACTGGTTGACAGAAAGCAAGACAGGAAAGAAGCTACCTTTAGTACATTTAGTCCAGCCAACGGAACGGGAACAGAGTAGAGTCAAGGTCTTTGAAACCAATTCATCCATTCCCTCTACTTAGCAGTTATACTAGTTTTTTAGAAAGGACTTACTGGTTGGAGTCTCTCTTCCATGCACTTCTAAGGAACTCATCCTTAGCTCTTTGGTAATGAATGAATCTCGCTGGGGCCTATTGGCCAAATAACAAAATATCTAGGCTCTAAGGCAAAAACGAGTCCAGCTCTTCTCGGGCAAATTAAGATCTATGAACCAGACTTCTGGCCACAACAAATTGTGTAATATAAATAATAGGCTCGTCGAGACCTCGACGTTTTGGATTTATTCCTAGGTGCATGCAGGCCTGTCCTTCTTCTTATTGTAGTTGATTGAATAAGGCTTCCCCGCTTCGCTTCTTCTTTGTTCATTCGTAAATCGCGTCTTTTTAAGCCAGGTCAAAACGATTCTATTTTTATCTTAGTCTACGGGTCTTTAAAAGAAGCGAAAATCCCGGGTTTTATAAAACCTTCTCGTGATGATCTCACTCCACGGAGGGAAAAGGTTTGTTAATTCATTCAAAATAAGGGCTTTCCTAGCTCATATAGTAGAAAGCGCCCTTCCCACATCGATCCCTCGAGGTGGAAGAATGATGAAACCTGCCAAGTAATATAGTAGTCATGTCTTTCCCAATCCTCTATCGAAGGAAACCCCTCCGAGGGTGAAAGAGGTGGCTCACTTTCCTTGCCCCAGGGAGCTTCTTTGTTTATGTCACTAAGCGTGGTAGCTTCACCGCGCTTCTAGCTCTATCTCTATAAGGAATTCTTAAACCGGCCATGCCAGACAAGTACTGGTTTCAGTTCCGCCATCCCCTCTCCCAGTTGCTATGAATCGAGAGAGCCCAGTCGCTCCTCCTGCCTAAAGGCATAAAGAGAGGTCTCGACGAGCCTCTTCTAGTAGATCCAATCCAGACAGATCTAGTATACGTAAAAGAATCAGAAGGGGTCTTCTCCCTAGGTGAGGGGATTGTGCTACTTGCTTTTCTCTTAGTTGAATAATGGGTCTTTCTCTTTTTCTTTCCTTTCTTGTTCCGTCCTGCGCTAAGCAAGCGAGTCTTTCATTCCTTGCTCAAGTAAGTGAGGACAAGCCCCTTTCGTTTATCCGGATCTGCCTATCCGGGGACTTCTCCAACAACCTCTTCTGTTAAACAATCTCTTATGTACTCAGACGGGCCTCTCCACTCCCTGTGTTCTTTCAACGTAGCAAGGAGGCCGGCTGAGAATGCCAAGTCGGTCATTCACACTCAGTCAGAGTCCAATTTCCTAGCGGAAGAAAGCCAAAAGGGAAGTTCTGCGTCCTCACCTTTCAATCGAGCAACTGCGTTTCTTCGTATTAGGCCTCCAACAGAGGTGTATTTCCTTTCAAAGTCAAAGAATTGAGGGAATTCTCTCTCTTTTTTTATACAAAAGGGGTTCACCAGGCGTACTAATTTCATTCGATAGAATGATGATAAATTTATCACTCACTAGGGGAAGCGCGGACGAGTGGAAGACTTGGGTGTACGTAGTTCAAAAGACTATCTGCTTAAAAAACAACTCTTCCTCTTTCACTTCTTCTTGTTTAGTTAGTTAAGTAGCTCTTTAAGTTCGATCATTGACAAGGTTCAAAGAAAGGGTGGGGCTATAAATGAATAGAAAGACAGATCCATCCATATATGCTGATCTTATCAGCCCTTTTCTTATATATAGGATAGCACCATCTCTTCCTACTACGCGGTAATATTTTGAAGACTATGCTTTTGTCGGTACGGAAAGCTAGTCTTCTTACCCAGATTCAAGTGAGCCCAATAGTGCAGCGGATTCTGTAAGAGCAAGGATAGAAGGAATTGGATTTACATCCCGATGGGAAAGAAGGAAAAGACAGTCTTTTACTTCCCGAAGGCAAGGAACTTGCTTGCTGCTACCAAGCCTTATTTCTTAAAAAGCCAAAGGAAAGGAACGAAGTAGTGAGCCCGAAGGTTTAGAATATGTTCGACCGTAGGGAGAAGGTGCGAAGTTGCTCGACTGAAAGGAGAGGAGGGGAATATGTTCGACCGTAGGGAGAAGGGCGAAGGTTTATCATATGTGAGCCCGAAGGGCGAAGTAAGAAGGATTTTTTTTTTAATCTCAATAAAGATCTTTATTTCAATGAGGTGATCATAGCATCGATAGCTCTGCCTTGCAAACAAGTAGCATTTAGGCCTGAGAAAGATAGAAAGGTCTTTCTTTTGGTCAACAATTTGGAGAGTTTTTACACATTAGACCGGGAAAAGACAGGGGAAAAAAAAAGTCACATCTAAGCGCATATGGCACGAAAAGGAAATCCGATTTCGGTCAGACTCTTTCAGAATCGTAGTTCAGATTCAAGTCGGTTCAGTGAGGGCGACCGTGAAAGTCACCGAATGGGTCAGTCTTTTCCTTCAGTTTGTCCTATATTAAAAAACAAAAGCGTGGGAGGACGTTGCAGATGTCGGGGACGGACACGACTTCTTCTAATGCTAGAAGACCACTGGAAAACACCCGGGACCAGAGCATGTCGTGAAAGAAGCACACTGGGCGGGCGTGCTTCGACCGTGTCTCCGGGGCACAGTTGAATGTAGATATCATGAACGCGAGGTGCAGGATACCAGGCCGAGAAACCCGGGCAACCACCCCCTATGTGCCGATCGCTAGCGCATCTAGGGCCCCGGCGCCTAGCTCAGCTGGAGAAGCCTAGCCTGATCTGAGAAGTGCTAATTCGGTTTGGATAGACTTCATTCAAGAACGCCGCCGCCCCTGGAATCAATAAGAAAACAAGTGCTAAGTTTCAGATCAGTGAATAAACCGAAACGAAAGAAGAGACGTTTCTCGCTCGGCGCCTAAAGCGCACTATGCTCCGCTTCAACAAATGAGAGTTTTCGGTGGAACCGGTGAACCACGCGAGCTGGTTAGATGCGTGGGACAGAGGGCTCATAGTACCTGCTAGCGCGGCTACGCAGTGGAAGGGAAGGAGCCTAAATCGACCCCTTCTTTTTTTTTCAAAGAAAAAGAGCAGTACAAACTCTCGGATGAGACTAAGCAGCCACCGACCGTTCCGACACGCCCCTGACCTATCTTGATTAAGACCGAAAACCTATAGAAAATGGAGCCTAGTTTAAGCTGTCAAACAAATGATAGAATGGAAAATAAAGAATAACCCACTAGTAGGGAAGGGGTATGGATGGAGTCTCGCTCAGTAAAGAGAGTTGTAGATTCGTAGAAAAGGAGAAGAGCCTTTACTTTCTATTTTTTTTATAAAGCGCTAACGCGCCCCTGCAATCTTTCTAAAGTAACAAGCGCGAAACGTCGACTTTGAGAAAGAAGGTGTTGCCGCTTTATTAGTAAGTAAGCTTCTTTCATATCAGGGCTTTTAGAAGGATATAAATTATTGAAAAATAAGGCGCTAACGCGCTTTATTTTGAAATAAGGACATTTAGGCTTTACTAATAACATAGAAAGGGCCTTTCCTTTCAAAAACAGCCTCCTCCCGCTGCGAGGGCGTTGCACGAAAGCAAAGCGCCCCCCGCCCGATCAACAGTTGCTTTGCTGGTAGGCCTACTTAGGTTAGGGGGCATTGTCCCTCAGTTCTTACCAACCTCCGGTGTGTAATCGACATGTTGCTAGCTTCAACTCGGTTGAATAAGAATCATTGATTCCCTCTGCTGTCCATTTCTTATTCATTCAGGGTGCTCGGCCGGTGCTCCTTTCTCAAACCAGAACAACTCTAAACGTTAGGGAAGATAAGGGAAGACCACCTGAGCAAACCGACCGAAGAGACTTGACTTATCCGAAGCGAACGATAGCGGCTTAAAGCTAAGACTATCACGAGCAGCGTCGCTGCTTGATCGACGGGGAGGAGCATCTCAAAGTATGGGGCAAAAGATCAAGCGCTTTTACTTTGTCCCCCGGGATCCACCACAGGTTGGGTTTGAGCGAGAGCCGTGTGATGGGTGACTATCCAGCACGGTTCGGAGAGCACTTTTAGTCTGCGCTGGTAAATGCCCCCCTATCAAGCAAGAAAGAAGCGGCTCCTTCCACGGCGGAGTAACCATTGACTCTATTTATTATTATGGTAAATCAGTGTATCAAGATGTCAATCTGAGATCTTATTTCGATTCGATACGTCCACCTACGAGACTCACCTTTGGCTTTCGTCTCGGTAGGTGTATTATTATACATTTTCCCAAAAGAACATTCATTAATTTCTTTATTCCCCGTCGACCACGACGACTGAAACGACACGAAAAAAGCAGACCCGGAAAGGAGAAGGGCCGGCGGTGGACATTCGGGAAAGTCGGGCCGATCAGGTGTCTTCATTCAAGCGACAATACAGAAGAAGAACGAAACGAAGTGAGAGGCCGGGGGGCAGGGAAAAGAATCGAGTCGATCAGGCTCGACGACCGGGAGAAGGAAAACGAAATCAGGATTTGGCCGAAAAAGAAGCAACGCTATGGATACCATGACCGATCACCATCGATAAAGAAGAATCTTTCTAAATCACTTCGGGTCAGCGGGGCCTTCAAGCATCCGAAATACGCCGGGGTTGTAAATGACATAGCGCTCCTGATAGAAAAGGACGACTCCTTCATAAAAACGAAGTTATTTAAGTTCTTTTTCCCAAAGAAGTCCCGCTCCGACGGCCCGACGAGTCATCTACTTAAAAGAACCCTCCCTGCAGTGCGCTTCTCCTTGAATTATTCGGTCATGCAATATTTATTGAATACAAAGAAAAAAATGCATTTCGACCCCGTCGTAGTTCTCAATCATTTCGTCGCACCCGGCGTGGCTGATCCATCTACGATGGGGGAAGCGAATGCACAGGGAAGAAGCTTAGATAAGAGAATACGTTCTCGCATCGCTTTTTTTGTAGAAAGCTCGACCAGCGAGAAAAAGTGTTTGGCCGAAGCCAAAAAGAGGTTGACTCACTTCATTCGCCAAGCGAATGATCTTCGCTTCGCGGGAACAACAAAAACCACCATCTCGCTCTTTCCTTTCTTCGGTGCTACCTTTTTCTTTCCAAGGGATGGGGTTAGGGTGTATAATAACTTATTTTTTGAGGATGCCCGGGAAAAACTCCTAGGTAAATTAAGGATCAAATGTTGGAACCTCATGGGTAAGGATAAGGTAATGGAATTGATAGAGAAATTTAGAAACCTAGGTGGGATAGGAGAATTGAAAAAGGGAATAGAGATGATGATAGAGATCATACTGAGAAACAGAAGAATTCCGTACGGGTACAGCTCTTATTTGAACGAAATTAAAAAAATGCGATCTTTGTTGTCTAATAGAACAAACACTAATACCTTAATTGAGTCGGTCAAGATTAAATCTGTTTATCAAAGTGCTTCTCTGATTGCTCAAGACATTTCTTTTCAACTGAGGAACAAAAGAAGATCATTTCGTTCCATTTTTAGTAAAATAGTGAAGGATATTCCATTAGTAATGAAAAAAGGGGTGGAGGGGATCCGTATATGTTGTTCAGGTCGATCAAAAGGCGCAGAAATAGCTAGAACTGAATGCGGAAAGTATGGAAAAACATCTCGTAATGTATTTAACCAGAAAATTGATTATGCTCCTGCGGAAGTATCTACTCGTTACGGAATCTCAGGTGTCAAAGTGTGGATTTCTTATAGTAAAAAAAAAGGGGGACGTGCTATATCCGAAACGTACGAAATATAGTAAATATCGTAAAGGCAGATGTAGTAGGAGTTGCAAAACGGACGGTACACAACTTGGTTTTGGAAGATATGGCACTAAAAGTTGTAAAGCTGGTCGTCTTTCATATCGAGCCATTGAAGCAGCGCGTCGTGCTATAATCGGACAATTCCATCGTGCTATGAGCGGACAATTCAGAAGAAATGGTAAGATATGGGTAAGAGTTCTCGCGGATCTCCCTATTACCGGGAAACCTACAGAAGTAAGAATGGGAAGAGGAAAAGGAAATCCTACGGGTTGGATTGCTCGTGTGTCCACGGGACAAATCCTATTTGAAATGGATGGTGTGAGTTTGTCAAATGCTCGACAAGCCGCTACATTAGCGGCGCATAAACCATGTTCGTCAACCAAGTTTGTTCAGTGGTCGTAACGTAATTGGTTAGTGGGAAAAAAGCGGGCCGGGATTCAAAAGAATTAGGCGAAGTGTTTGTTCCTGAACGACGGAAGTGTAAAGACACTAAGGGAGAGGGATATACTCATTTTGTAATCGCCGAAATTGTACGATGAACCTTTTTGTTCCAGGCGTACGCCCCGTAAACGTTACAGTGTTTTTTCTGCCGGGCCCGGTATAATATCTTAACTCAAAAAGATTCCTATTGTTGCTAAATAGTTTGTTGTGTCGAAAAATAGCTGGTAAAATCTCTTTACTATATAAATAACTTGAATCAAAGCATCGAGAAAGAAAAAGTAATTCTAAAAGGAAAACTTACTTCCTTCTGTGCTTTCTATTCCTAGTTAGCTTTCAAAGATACTTTTTTGTGATTCTACAATGGGCCTCATCTTGGCGCCAAGCGCCCTTCAGAGCCCCAGGTGGCGAAGAGCCGCCCAAGGACGCCAACTTGTGTGCTGTGGAGCAGTTGATTCAGCAATTTCTAGTCATCATCTATCCAAATCCTGCGGCAATTGTTAGATTTTTCGTCTTTTTCGATTCGGAGGCAAAGGAATGGGGCCCCAGATGATTCCGGTCTCTCGCCCGAATCGAGGCGGAAACAGAGGCAAAAGGACGGATTCTTTCCACGCACTTGGCGCCAAGCCTGATGAATCAGAGTTTGAGCAGGGAAAGACCGTGTGCTTTTCTATCTCCCGTGGAAATATCGTAAGAGAAGAAAGAGTCGACAGGTAATGTTGAGAGCGGGGCCGGTACGGTTCTTCTTCTGTGAATACTCCGCTTTACTTTTACTCTTGAATTTGGCATGCAGGAGAAAGAAGCTCGACAATGTTTAGACAAGGGACAAATCGTGCATGCAAGAAAGGCGGGATGATTTGACACTCAAAGCTAGTAGCACGTAATATTAAACCATCTCAGGTAGGCAGACGAAGATTCCACACCAAGTGTCGCAAATGAACGCCAAGAAGTTAGGCAAAGGCCAAGGGCACGGATCGGGGGCTACGACTTTCTTTCTAGTGGGGGCCCAGCTGGAAAGACATGATCCATTCTCTTTTTCTTCGTTTGGCTTCCGCCCACTGTTCATCCGCTTTCCACTTGTCGTTTGTTTGGATGAGACCAGATTCTTTATCTGCCCCTAACCCAACCCGGGAATGATACCTCTGCTCGACGAGGAGCGCCTGGGTGCATCGCCCGCAGCGTGTTCAATTGGAAAGTCTGGCAAAGGCGCTACACTACAGTAGAAGCTTTGGCAGTTTACCATGGCTTGATGTTATAGTTGTCATGCTAAAGCCGTTGATAGCTACTTCGCTTGACGAGCTAAGTAGAAATACTTTGTGGATTCATCCACTTTAGACTCTTGCTTCTTCTCTGACTTTCCTTTGATGTCTGCTATTCGAATCAGTCGATTAGCTTTCGAAGGCGGTAACCAATCCGTCTCGCATGCCAGTCCGTCTGTCTCTATGTCTTGGGCACACGAATCATCCTCATCACTAAGCTAAACTTATCCCTAAGGAGAAGTGGTGGCATCGGGGGGAGTGAATCTTGTCCCGGTTGTATCCCCATTGGTGTATCGCTTAGTCGTAGAAGGTGAACCGCTTTCTTTTTTTGAAATTCTTCTCTCTTTCCAATCAATCGGCTAAGCATTCTAAGTGGCCGAAGTTGTAGGGTCCCTCTTTTTTGAGGTAGTTTCCCTCTTACCCCGACACGGATTTTGCTTTCTTCACTAAACGCGGGTATGCTGTTGCAGGGCGAATGCCCATTGCCGATGCTTTTGTGGTAAGGGGAAAGAGCTTGAAAACTTACTTTCTTTGCCTGCCCCAGCGGCCCCTGCCTAAGATCCCATATCTACCAGTCTACGGGATTGGGCTTTACTTGACCTTTAGAAAATAGATCTGCTCATGGTGCGTGCCTTCTTGCCCATAACAAAGTCCAGAAAAACGTATCCCTAGAGCAGGATCAATAGATTAGTTAGGAATGAGAGGGGCGTACTCTAAGACTAAGACTGCACTTGGATAGGAAGAGGCATTGGATAGGCCGGGACAAGATTGAAAATAACTGGGCACTAGCTTGATCACTGAATAAGCTTACCCTAGTACTATACCAACCAAACTAGCTAGTCAGGGAAGGTGGGTAAGTAAGAGGCGGATCTAGGGAGTCTTTAGACGTCTTATTCTTATTCATAGTTGAGATACTCCCAACCTCCACCAGCAAGCAGCACCGGAGTGAATCGTAAGCTTTCGATCTGTTTATAGGGGGTCAGGACTTGTCAAGAGACGAGACGTAGCTAATGCTGTTTGATCACCGTCACGAGATTTGTTTGCAACTACTATAGCTAATCAATCTCCTGCTTTCATTCTTTATTTCAGACTGGAATCTTAATGCGATCTGAGAGCGGATCTAGGAATCCCCTGGTAGTGGTAGTTGGGTTGGTATCTATGGATACCCCCTTTTCGGCTCATACATAAAGGCCATCCTTGAGTTAGCTGCTAAACGAAGACGGGAAGGGATAGCTGAGGGGGGAAATCATTGAGAGGGGCCGCTTGCTCTATTCTCGGATGTAAAGAAGGAAGATGAACCTCTTGAGCGAGATACTCCACTTGAAATACTTGACTATTGAGGTTTTCGCTATATGTACTTTTTTGGGACACCTTCTCTCGGGGGACATGGCTTAAATTCAATCATTCTCTCCGGCTTTTGCTTTTGAGAGAGTCTTTTGTTTTGATAGAGCAGACTGTAAGGAAAGGATCTTGTACCTGCCATGTCAAGGGAACTCGGATATCAAGCACGCATGAGACAGGCATCTCTTCAATTTCCCTAGCTCGGCAATGAGTACCTTCTCTTCTTGAGTACGCATCGGGAGGGAATCTCTTTTGTTGCCTAGCTTGGCCCTTACTTTTGCAACCAGTGGATCGATCCGCAGTAGTTGTTCCCCATCCAGTAGTACCACCAGTATCAATAGGAGCATCCACCTGTCCAAACCTGTCGCAGGAATAGTCTTGAAAGAAGCTAGGTCAAGTTAGGGATCTTGGGGCTATACAGCGAGTAAGAAAGTTGTTTGAAAGCATGTGATGTGATCAAGCCAATTTCCTTACCTGTGGTTTGAGTTCTTTCCGTCTCCTTTAATGCTTCGCCCATGTTGAAAGTCGAGATCAGGGATGTATTAATTCTTTCTATTTGATAAGACCCTTTATTCTTTCCTGTTCCAGCGTGAAAGCTGTTGTAAGGTAGGGTCTTATTTCTTTTCCGTATCGAATAGTCCGTTTAGTTAGCTATCCCATCTTGCTTCACCACTTATGCTAGCCGAGAGAAAGGCATTAGCCAATCCCAGGAACGGAGCGTAGAAGGTATGAGTTCGACACCCGCTTAGCCCATAGCTTTATGGCTTAGAAGAGTAGCTGGCATTGGCTCTTTGCTTTAGGGACAGTCGATCAAGGGGATGACGGAAGATGGCAGAGAATGTAGAAGATAGCCACAGACAAGGGCTTTCGGCAAAGAAGGTGTAGGCGGAATAAGCTGTGATTGGATTGGACCAAAAAAATGCCTTTTTTTTTTTACACCATTGCATTGGTCCATGCCTCTCTCATTATAAAAGTAGCTGTCTCCATCCCTTCTATGAGCAGGGCTTTGAACCTCGGATGCAACTAATAAACTTTTTTGTTCTTCTGTAAAGGGGGAGTCACTACTATTACTACTAAGGGACCAAAAAGCCTTTCTCGTCTGTCATGGAGAACCTTCCCGGGCTCTAGCTCTACCATAGACTTAGATAGACTTAGAATAAGCGGGACTAGAGGACAAAGCATCGAGAAGAAAAGCCTTCAGAGCCAAGACCTACTCCTAAATCAGCAGAACTACGGAAATAACTCTCATCCTACAGACATAAATAAAATCGCTGTCTAAAGCCAATGATTAGCGAGCAAGCAAGCCAAGCCGCAAGGAAAGGGTCACCGAAGTAGGGGACCGCAGCTAGCGAAGTGAACCGTTAGAAACCGGGGTATAAATAACAACAAGTCAGGCATGAAAGCCAAGTGAAGTGACCAGAGGGTTAGGGTGCGGTGCCAATTCTCCAGAGTGGTGTGAGGCAGTGAGCTAGCTTTCGTCCCGGGAGGATTAGAACGGAATAATTTTTCTTACTTCCATAGAAGCCATATTCCACCTTAAAATCCCTCAGCCTCCACTCTAAAGCTACTATCCAACCCAAGTCTATTTATAATGGTGTCCGCTTTCGCGGTTCAAGAAGAATAAAAATCTGTAAACTATGCTCCTTTACTAAAGCCTTAACATGACGCCTGCAATCATCAACAAAGTGCTTTGCACTGACCCGTCCTCGAACCGGGGAGCTGGGCAGAAGGCTTTGCTCTAACCGAAGCGTAGAAAAGCAAACCCATCTTTTACTAAAAGGAAGGTCTTGGTTCTTTCTTATACCCGGAAGTTGGATCTATGTTGAAAACATGAGCAAGGAGCCCTTAGATGTACATAGAGGATCTCTAACAGCTGGCGCAGGATGCTTACTAGTAAACCCAATGGCTTACTTACTCCAGCATTGCCTTAACTTGCTTGTTAGCCTTAGGGACTCTAACCCCTAGAAGTCGAACTCTCTTTCTCAATATCTGTGACGCCTGCTAACGACGCCCTCTTCTACGCTATTTACCCTTCATTACTTCCCCAGCTTTGAGTTCAGTTCCTTTATTTGATCTTGTCTCCTAGTGGTACCATCTCTGCTTACTCTTTCTTCTTTCCATCTACAAAGTTTGCGTGCGGAAAAGAGAGAGCAGACGGTTCTCGGCATCATGATGCAAGAATGACATCTGAGATCGCTCATTCCATTGCTTTACAGTCATGATATGATAGGAATGATTCTATTTACTAGAAAGAGACAATACCCTATTTTTAGCATCGAAGAGGGAATTTTTTTTGTGTATACTGCTTATTGAAAGTGAAATAGAGACTTTCATTGATACTTGAACTATTGACCTGGCTAGCGCTAACGCTTTGCAAGGTGGAGACTGGTCCGCTTGAAATCGCTAGAGTTGAGAAGGGTCTGCTAATCATGGTACGAATTCTCTGTTTAGGTTAGTATACTACCGAAGCAGTTATGCCGACAACAGCTTATGATATCACCCTCGGGTCACTCCCTAAAGAGTGAAATCCATTCCTTTAGCATAGCAAGGCTACGTGGTCTTCTCTTCCCACAGCGGATTCTAGACCAGTCTTCTATCCAACAGCGCTTACTCTCGTTGCGGCATCAAGCACGGGTTACGAAAGCAAGGGCGTGAAGGCTTTCCTTCTCAGATAGGGCCTAGGGACTCTTTTCTCGGTGTAAGGATTGGTACTATAATATGCATGTAAGGAGCGCATTCACGAGCACTAGCTTTCCTGGCTTGTTCACATTCACCGAATATATCTTTGCCCTAGCCCTGGCTTTCACTCGATCGAAGGTAGATCCCAAGGGATGTAACAGAAGTCCTAAGAGATGGACTTAGAAAGCGAAGGACAGCAACGGAAACTCGATCTCTAGATTATAGGAACGAAGGAGAAAAGAGTGGAGGAAGGAATGCGATGCTTCTTTGCCCAATAGATGCGTAAGGGGTTAGCTAGACCATGGAAAGGAAAGTAGTCTAAAGTAGGGCGTGAAGCGTAAACACCCCTTTTGGCAAGATCATACCTGGATCTAACCCCTCGAGAAAGCACTCTTGCCTTGATTTAGCCGATTGAGCTCTTTTTCTTCACCAGACTCTTTACATTATGCATAGGCGACGCCACAACTTAGTTTTGCAGCTTGTGAACTCTTTGCTTGCTGTTTACTGATTATTATTATTATTTATAGTCCATCTTAGGCTCGCTCCAAGTATTACGCTCGTTGGGTTCTGGTCTTGTTACTTTATGTTTCGGAGTCATTTGATCCCTTGATAAAGTCCTAACTAGAAATATCTTAAGAGAAGACAAGAAATCGTTTGGATTCGAGGCGAAACCCTTCGTAGCCGTTACTACGTTCTTCTGCTCTCATCTCCAAAATCGAAGGTCAGCTGACTGAGGAGTTAGTATTGATTCATGCAAAGATGCTCCTCTGAAGCTTCCGTAAGGAATTGTCCACCTCACCGCCCCGAAGAGCACTGGCTCTCTTGTTTTGCACGCCTACAGAGAGAGACTCCAAAACAAAAGTACCAACGCAACATCGAAAGAAAGAGCAATCAACTATATGCAACACTCATGCCCCTGGAATCCCTGGAGGGGGTACGAGCTAATCTTTTACTAGAGGGAAAGCTGGGGATACTCATTTATAATCTGACTCAGATAGCTGTCACTGTCAACTAAAGTACTGTGCAGTACGCGGGCTCTCCCGGTAATAACCTCTTTCGTTTCGAGTGTATAAGCGCTATAATGGAGATGATTTAGGTAGGAGAGTCGATTGATCAAGACTACCGCAAGAGCATATATAGTTCTTTTATCTGTACAAGGAAGATATGAAAACCCTTTCCCGCTCGGTAAGAAGATAGCCTACTGTCCTACGGGAGTGGAAGAGAATTCCCTAAGACCCAGAGCCGACAGAAAGAAGCAAGCATCTGACTTGATCGCCCCCAACTCCTGTGCCTAACCCGGTTTCACCTTACCTACTCCTCTAACCGTTACTACGATAGTTATCAGATCGATAAGTCTAAGGCAATGGGAATTTTCTTAGGAGTGAGTGACTAAGTAGCTACAGTCGGTCAAAAATCATTGAGACCTGAGCAATAAAACCATAAAGCAAGACTATTTCTTATTTTATTCCCTATAGGGTAGTAAAAGTACTAGGATCATTTTCATAATATATATAAGAGCTAGACTAATAGATTCCATTAGCCAATAGTAGTTTCCTAGTCTATATCCCCAAAATCTATTTAGCGCATCTTTCTTTCTTCTGGTAATGCAAATGGAAATTCTCGTTATGATGGATCATCTCGCTATTTCTATTTCTTTGCAGTTACTGGTTGGTGGATAGGGCGCTTATCCCCGTCTTATTTCCTGTAAATAAATATCCTGCTCTTGAGCAATACAGTCCTACCGTCCGACTTCCCTTCCAGCTCTTCTTGTTCGATACCGCTTGTGAGGAAGGTACCGAAAAGAGATAGAATCCTTGTCTTCCGTATTGGAAAAGTAATCGGTGGTCTTGTTCTGTCAAAGGTCGCCTTAGAACTGGGGTATGTCTTGATGGATGACCTGACTCGTGCTGTGGCTCAATTTTATTATCCTCCGTCGGGTGGAATCAATGAAGGGTGGTTCAGTCAACCGCCAACCCCTACTCCTCCACCAGAGAATTCCGGTGTGGGGCTCATTCCGGGTGCGCAAAGCGAAGGGGAAAGCCCAGACCCGAATCACTATGCTTCGGGGTCCTCACAAGCAGGTAAAAAGAAACTTTTTTCGGTACTATAACGGCATCTTCGCAGATACTGTGCTTCCCAAGCGGTCGCGCATAAGTTTCCTTATTTGAAAGATTGAAAACAGGATTCTTTTAAAAGAAGAGGAACTAACTCGACAGAAGGGAGATGAAAGGGCTCAACCGGTAGGGAGATGAAGAGGAGGCCGAGTCAGAAGAGAAGAGGAAGGTCAATCTATCTTCATTCACATGTTTTATCTGTTTGACTCAGAAGGAGGAGAAGACGAAAAAGAAGCTACAGAAGAAGAGGAAGCCGAAGATACAGAAAGAACCGTCTCCAGCGCACCAATGGGAAACGGGGCCCCCGAAAGGATTCTGATCATAGTCGTTCAGCGCGTCAAGTTGACACTATAGCTACAGGCAAGTGTTTAAGGTCGTGATTTCTCATTCAATGGCCTCACAATTTTCATTCCCATGTACAATACGACATCGGGGATTTCACCCGCAGGCTATACTGTCAAGCAAGGAAGGCGACCTCAAAGACTGGCGGCTAATTCGCGTGACGAAAAGCTAGGTTTTATTCCATCTGACGTTTCATCGGATCATTCATAGATGACATGCTTCTAAAGACTGCTGCTCAACGGCGTACGGCTGACGACAACGCAAGGCCGTGTACCGAAAAGCTGCCACCCAGTATAATGTACCAACGCCTGAATTTGACGGACGCGACGATGATAGCTACGAAATGTGCCGAGCCTATGTCCTTCCCAATCTAAGGGACAGTGTAGAGCGAACTTACCAGATTCTTCCCGATCATCCCCAGATATAGATGCGTCACACAAGTAACTCTCTCCTGATCCGCGACCGTGACCTAATTTCTTAGGCGGCTGTGCCAAGCTTAGTTGAAATTAAAAAAAGGACGGGCAGAAAGACCATTGCTGCTGCCAAAAATCCCGGGAAAACACTTTGTGGAGATTGGAGGAACGAACGAACGGGATAGAGTTCCTACTCTCACGGAACCGAGGGATAAAGAACCCGTAGCCTCGGTATAAAGATGATAGGAAAGCAGGCCCAACCGACTAAACCTCCTCTCCCTATCGGTCGAGCTCTCCCCCTCTCCTTTCAGTCGAGCAACTTCGTTCCTTCGCCCTACGGGCTCATAATAAACCTTCGCCCTACGGGCTCATAATAAACCTTCGCCCTACGGGCTCATAATAAACCTTCGCCCTACGGGCTCATAATAAACCTTCGCCCTACGGGCTCATATATTCTAAACCTATCGGTCGAGTTACTTTCTTCCTCACTTGTTGATTGAGCTCTTTCACCCCTCACCTTTGTAGTACCCCTCGAGCGATTTTCTCTGATCCATCTTTGCCACTCAAGATCAGCTACACTTGCTTCAAAGTTACACGTATACCAGGTACCAAACCTGCAAAGAATGCTGATGGGCTAGCATCGGACTGCGAACGCGCGAGAGCGAAAGACGAACTGAGACGACGGGCTGTACGCGAGACAGAGAGAGAGAAAGACCACAATTTCCGGCGATGAAACTATTCTGGCCGGGTTCGATCTTTAATATCATGTGAAGAAAAAACAGAGTTCAGTGGAAGAGTATTTCCTACCCACAGGATGTCAAACAACAAGTGTACTCTATTGACTGTACGACAAGTATACAATGGAACAATATAAAGAATCACCCTACACAAAAAATCTCAACATTGTAGGTCTTGTGAATCCCCTATAGAACAGAGGCATAGACTAGGACGGCGAGGAAGATGTGTCTCAGTTCAGAAAACATGGTTGGGAGTGTATATAACCATCACACGATCCGACATTGCCTATGTTGTTGGAGTCGTGAGTAAATTCATGCAGAAGCCGACGAATGAGACATCTAGATTAGATGCTGCATACAGAATCCTCAGATATCTGAAGAGTTCAAACAAGGTCTTCTTTTCCTGAGGGGCCAGGAGAATTCCGATGTGGGTAGGAGATACGCAGGACAGGAAATCCATTGTATTGTCATTGGAGTCTATATCGTGGAAAAGAAAGAAGCAAGAGCTTGCAATTTATTGATCAAGGAAGGGCGAAATCAAGTGCTTTCGCTAAGGTTAGGGCGATTCCCAGCTGTAGTAGCAGTTCTCTTCCCCTAGCTCCGAGGACGCGTTTGCCTCTTCCTCCCCATCCCTTCCTTCTTGCACTCACTCACGCTCCTTCCGTTCATGCAAGAAGGACCTCATTGTCACTTCATCCCTTTCCTTTCAGTCGAGCAACTTCGTTCCTCTCCTTATCACTAGAGGGTTAAGCAGCAACCCATTGGTTAACTCTTTCACTCCTAGCTTATTCCAGAGGCATTCTTCTTTCTGCCGAAAAGACCTAGGGAGACCTTTAAGAAATAACAAAAAGCTCTCCAGTACCAGTAGACCCTGGTTTTTGTTAAAAAACCAGCAACAGCTACAGCAGCACTTCCTTTTCGTAGCTCTGCTCTTGGAACATTAGCTTAATGAGTTTCTGATACTCTTTTTCATCTGAATTCGGTAACATGTTTACACAAAAGGGTATCCGGTTTAGCGGCTTCCTTCCTTGTCTGATCCTGATGGCTTTCGTTGAATGCGATCATAGGCAAATAGGATGCTTCACGATAATTGGTAAAGTGGAAATGAGGTTCAGGACGGACTGGATGAGGACTATCCTACCCGGAAAAGAAAGAAGAAGTAGACATCTCAATCTTTCTTCTATGGAAGGATAAGATCACGGAAAAAATTGACGTATATAAGAGAAGGCTTCATTTAGATATTTCCTCCGCCCTGAATAGAAGCCTTCCGCGCCTATCTCAGATAATCAATCTCTACAACGGGAATGAAGGAAGGAGAGTTAACTACCTTTTATTCGACTCGTGACTTCACCCTGAACCGTTACCCTATTCGAGAGAGAACTGACCGAAGTTTCCTGTGAGTGAGTACTTCTTTCTTCCCTCTACGGAAGACGCAACGCACTAAGGGGAGCCGGTAGAATCAGTCCTCTGGTTCGGTCCTCTCGGCCGTAAGTTTTCGTGCCGTCCTCCTAAGGCCCGTGCACGAAGTCCGAAAGAAAGGGGGAACGGAACTGAGCTTCTCACTATCAGAATCTACCTCGGCTGGTATTTTTCTTACCTGATCTCGTCCTTCCTGTCAGGACTGCAGGCAGCTTTGCCCTTGCGGGGATTTGGAGTCTCAGAATAGCTATTTAATTCCTCAGGTACCGTATCTTATGATTTTTTTTTTTCCTAGGGCAGATATTTGTTCTCAATGGCCACACCTTCTAAAGGGCTTTAACCTTAGTAGTTTTACCCGACAAAGCATCGGCAGACCAGGCAATTGTCCTAAGCCTGTCATCTAAGCTCTTTCCTGCCGCTACATCCGATATGTGAGCTAATAACTTTCATGCGGGTGGCATAATAGAATTAAACCCCGAGGAGGTTATAGGAATTTTCTATTCTACGGATAATATTTTTTCTTGTCTTGATCTCTCCTTTCTCGCAGATTTGCTATTTCTAACCTCTTCAAAAGTTTCTTTTAAACCTGCGGCAGCGGAACTCTCTTCCAAATAAATGTAACCAGCCGCTACCCCCGGAAACCTATGTCATCACAGCAGCTACACCAGCCACTACAGCTGTAACTGCTGCAACCGGTAGCTTTACCCTTTCGGATGACGGATGGATGGACTCTTAAACATTTGCCAAAACCTACAAAGTCGAGTTCTTTTCGAAACCTGTTGCAGAAATTAAACCAGTCGTTAAACCCGTGGGAATGGCGCTAGGCGCTAAGGTTGGAGAATCTCTTCTTCCGGCCGCTACACCTTCCCTTGCTTCCACATGCATGCCACCTGCTTCTGATAAAAGAGTAGGATTTGGTACCAGCCTTGGGGATACTTTCATCTTCTATTTAGCTTTTTCATTCCTTTGCAACCGGTAGCTTTGCCCGAGCGGAACTTCCATAGCTGAGACGTAGATGTAACGGTCTCGTCATTGCTAAAGTAAGTCGTATTGTGAGCTTGAGCTCATGAAAAGGGGTTACAATATGATCTTATCCTTCGTATACGGTCCCTACGCGTACTCATGGAATAATCCGATTGGGTACGAGCTCGGTATGAACAGTGGAACCTGATCGAAGAAAGAATGCTACGGGCTATATGTCACCTACCAATACTAACAAGCCCTCGCTGCATTGCATGGCCCAAGACCTAACCTTTTCCCTAGCTTTCACTGGCTTACGCTTAACTCGGTTGAAGGCTCGGTGAGACCTCGTCTTGAAAGCGCAAGTTCAGCGCCCCGTTAAGTAGGAGTTGGGTGAACTTGAAGCTTCAAGCGCTGGGTGAGTAGGCTTAAGGTGCGAAGTAGCTTTCTTCCTCCCTTCAAAAGCCCCTACTTTCGGGAAGTTCAAACCGACTTCCGCTTACTTCGAGAAAAGTGGGGGGACCGAAGCCCAGCTAAAGGAAAATAATCAAAACTATTTTGTCTGGATGCGTTTGGAACGTTCAGTTGAATCGCTGCTCACAGAAGCATATTTTGTCTGCCATCCCTCAGGGCAAATCCGTGTTTATCACAGGCTCTGCTGGGACTGGTAAAACCCTATTGCTTTGCTTGAGGAAATGAGAAAATGACTGAAAAAATGACCAATATGTGGTTTTGTCATAAAATAAGATAAAATTTGTTTGGACTCGTTAGGTTTGGCCCATTACCTTGAGTGAGGCCGAACGTGTACACCTTTTTGTTATGAGGATGTGATCTTATCCACCGATGGGTCTTGTTCTAAGCCCAATCCTCTCGTATTAGGGTAGGATATCCAGAAACCTTAAATCACGGGAACTTCCCATTTTTTGTGGACAACCTATGTTGGGCTGACTAAGCCCACTATCCAAATAGGGTCCCATCTTGTGTCGGGTTAAGGGCGCTTAGTGGAACCCAATTTATTCACTTGTAGTCGTCTAGGGCTTTGCTTGGCATTGGGCTTCGATATAGCTTGCTTTCCTGGTTTTGGATTAAACCTCTGCTCTCCTAATTCAGTTTATAGGCGCTTTGGTTTAGGTTCAATCTTATATATAAGTTTAGCTTAGGTCCATCAATCAATCTCTCATAAACCCCTAAGCTGAATCTATATGGGGCCTTGTGTTAGGCCTAGCTTGTGTAGGCTATCTTTCACCTATGGTTTTAACCCATACTTTAAACTCTTGTCATTAGGCCTAAAATTCCTTGTAATGCTCAAAGAGGGAGTGAGGCTTAGATTCAAGAGAGTTCAACCTGCATTGGACTTTAGTTAAGCCTACACCCATTTTATAATAGGATCTTTTATGTAGCCCAACTCATAGAGAGTTCTGTCACTTGGTCTAAACCTATTTCTTCTATTCCTATGATTGTTCAGTGGTGGGTTTTATCATTTTAGGATTAGGTTTCTATCCCATATCGTGTTGTGCTAAGCTCATTTCTCTTATTAGGTCTTACCCTTTGTACTCTGTGGGCGTTCAGATTGCATAATACCATGCAAGTCATTCATTATCCACCCATGTCATACATCTTTCATATAGGATGATCTTAGAAAGCACCTAAGTGTTGGACATTTGCATGATACAGGTAAACTATAGCCTAGAAAGAAGCAGGCAAATCACTGACGGTTAAAATAGAACCTACCTCGGAAAACTACTTTTGAAAACTATTACTGCAGA
This sequence comes from Linum tenue, assembly GCA_946122785.1. NCBI lineage: Eukaryota > Viridiplantae > Streptophyta > Magnoliopsida > Malpighiales > Linaceae > Linum > Linum tenue. The sequence continues at coordinate 8,952 of CAMGYJ010000013.1, read as the reverse complement.
TCGACATCGGGGGTGGCCCAAACCTAGGCTGTGACGCTTGCTGTTGAGTACACAATTAAGACTTGAAGTTCGTTTACACAGTACGAGAAAGACACCTATAAACGTAGCATCGGAACAGAATTGTGCTGCTTGCTGGGCCCTGATGCTGGAACTTACCTTTTTGGGGGACAAGGAAGCACAACAAACAAAGAAACGGGCGAAGCAAACAATCCTTTTCCCTGAGGGAGAGATATGGGACGAGGAACTTCACGACGCAAGCGACGAGGGCAGCAAAACGCCAGGTCCGGCCAGCCCCCGCCCTTCGGTGTGGGGAGCGGGTGCGGGAGCAGCAAGGAGGCTGTTTGGTGACTCTGCACGAACGGGTGTTTGGTACATAGCCGACTCCGATTCGGAAGATGTGGCGGAAGCAACAAGGGAGGAGGGTAGGGATGCAGGTTTCGATGGAGAAGTGGATCCCAAGTGTCCGGATATTTACTACACAGCAGCGGAGGAGAGGCTGTTTAATCGTGAATGGCGATCAGCATTAGTGGTGAAGGCCCTGGGGAGGTCTGTCTCCTACACACTGATGGCGAAGAGGCTAAACATGATATGGGCGAAAGCGGGAGGCATACAGGTTACGTCAGTTAAAAATGGCTACTTCCTGGTGCGCTTTACGAGTGGAGTGGACTACGAACGAGCTGTGGCGGGAGGTCCATGGATGGTGGGCGATCATTACTTGACTGTGCACCCCTGGACTAAGGATTTTAATGCATACGAGCATGAGATTTCTTCAACTCTTGTTTGGGCACGCCTGCTTGAAATCCCGATACAGTATTTCCACCCAGTGGCTGTAATGAAGATTGGGAGTCGGATGGGCAAACCACTGCGCGTTGACCACGCGACGAGCACTGGTGCTAGAAGCGATTATGCGCGGGTCTGTGTGCAATATGAACAGATTGCTGCTTAACTCCCGCGCTTTTACGCCCGCCTTTAATTTCCATGCCTTGTGCATCGTTTCGAATAAAAAACCCCTGCACTGAAAGCTTTCTCTCTTCCTGATCAGCGGATTCAGAATGGCCCCCTTATCGTTGGATGACTGATTCTTATGGTGAACTCCTATCGCGATGAATTAAACATGCCCTGCTGCTTGTCAATCACATCGGAAAGTTGTTGGGTCGCCGGAGACCCCTTTCGCCAAAGAATGAAACCCCAACTAGGTACTACCACTTATAGGACTTTGCTAGTAGAATGCCTCCCACGAGAAGATCTTGTGACGCTTCTTTCGTAGTAGATCGAGCCGTGTAAGTAATTAGTTAAAAAAACTTCAGTCTATTCCGGTTTGTTGGAAAGAATGAAAGGGCTGCCTTAGCCCGATGCGCGCCTTCTTTTCTTTCATGACATTCGCCTCAAAATAAGCTTCTCCCATTTACTCTTGGTCGAGCGTATGAGCCTGAACCCCAAGACCGAAATCCCTTTGTTAATCGCTTTGCTTAAGTTGTCTTGAGATCAGGAAAAAGAAGTCATCAATAGACGCCTTTTCACGGTGCTCCACTAGAGTGGTAGCCAAACCAATGAATGAATCTTCTTCTTAAAAGTAAAGGTAGTCGAAGCGAAGACTTCTGGGTCTTTGAAAGGAGGTCACTTCAAGGGAAAAAGAAAGTGTACAAGTGCTGTTATTCTCTTAAGAGATTTCACTTTCAGTGGGGTCGGATATAAGCTAAAAAAGAGGGTGTAGCCATTTGGGGAGTGAACATGGGGGGACTTTTTGAAGTGACTGCGGGTCAGGAATGAAGTTGCTCGACTGAAAGGAGAGGACTACCAGTTAAAAGGCGTCAATTCCATACTTTAACAAGTTTACTTGCCCCTCATTCCCCTGAACCTAAGTTGAGATGAGCTAATTCACTTCTGAACTATCTGCTTTCCTGAAGCAAGGAACAAAAAGCAGGGGAAGCAACTGACCTCAAAGAATTACTTTTGGAGACCTACTCAACGGGGATAACCTCCCGGGTAGAGATAAAGGTAAACGGGAAAATGGGGAAACTATACTTATGTCATTCCTGAGTTAATATTCTTTATATAAAAGGTCACCCATAAGAAGTGTTCTCGCCGGACCGTAGTCCTCATCAATCAAAGTCTCCGTTGGCCTATTCCAATCCTTTCTCCCATCTCCCTTGAGAAAAGAAAAAAACAATTCCCTACTTTCGCTTACGTTGGTTTGGCCTACGAGTAGTTCTTCTCAGCCTCCTTACGCGTTGGTTTGTTAGTTCATCGTTCGCACTCACTTCTTCCCCTCCCTTTGGTCGGATTCTCTGTGGTCAAAGTAGTTCATGAATCCTTCGTTCATTGCTGAACTCACTTGTTAGTTAGCGCATCACTTCTTCTTTCATTAGTTGGCTATTCCTGAGGTCTATTCCAATCTCTTAAAGTCATGGCTTAGTCCCCCCATTAGACTTATTCTTTAGGGCTTTTGTTTGTTTAACCGCTTTAACATTTTCACTATTCTCAAGCCAACAAAATATTCTATTGGCGGCATTCGTGAGCAAGAGAAAGATATGTTGGTTAAAAGGCTTAGGCCTCCTTCCTCCCATTCATATGGGGATTGATTGGGGGTGCTTCTGTGCAATCTTCCTTATTCTGGGTTGGATTCAGCCCGCTTGCTTAGATTTTTCCCTAAACCAGTGCTTTCCTTCTTGCTTGGCCCGTCCAACGGAGATTTGTTCGTTGTGCGAGCCTTTTTCTTACCATTTTCTGGTTGTTTTGATACCATTTTACTACAACATTACGTTGTAGAAAAACACGGGCTTTCTGACCCCTCAAACGAAATAGTTGATTTGGCGCCCCTTATTCAACCATAAACAATTGAGATTGGACAGGAACGGACTAACTGAAACCTAATGGTCTCAAAGCAAATTCGGAAATTAACCCGTAAGAAATTGAATAAGAGAAGAGCGAAAGCACCCTTTACCTAGGCATCTGCCAGGGAATTAGAAAGCAACTCTGCTTGATTCAACTCACTTCACTTACAAAGCACTTTCCCAACGATCCTATCCAGCTCCCACACTCAAAATAAGAAAAGAGAAAACATCTGTCAAATGGAGGCCGAAGTTAGAAAGTAAGTGGATTCGTAGACAATAGCAAAAGAAAATAGATCGAAGAATCGAGAGTCTCATTCGCATTATTGTGTTTACTTTGTTGCGTTCTCTCGCTCCTTTCTCGCGGAGCTGCATACCGGAAAAACCCTTATTCGGATTCGATCCGATTTACCCTCTTTCGAAAAGGGAAAGAGCGTAACTCTTATTTTTGATGCGCTGAGTTATTTAAGCAATTTATTCAATTGTTATTAAAAATTTTTTTATTGTCTTTCTTTTCGACCTTGTACCCGTGTACACGGAACACTAAAAGAATCTCTGTTCAAACAAAAACGAACATCAAACCCGACTACTAAACTAAAGGCTCACCTTCTGACGCAAGCAAGTAGACTTTTCTCTGACCCCCAGGGTAGCAAAGCTAGCTCTTCGTATCATTGGCATTGGGCAGGTAAACTTGGCTACACAACAACTCTTACTCTTGCAGAGGATCTAGTTCCACACCAATCTGCTTATCTTATATAATATAAGATAATATATAAACTTAGCGTACCTACAATCGCTTGCTTGATTGCCCTCTTTAGCTACTTACTCGGGAACAAGCTCATCACCTCACCCCGTGAACTCAAAGGTGCCTAGCTTGCTTGTTTCCGTTCCTCCGGCGTGAAATTCTTTTTCCCTAGTCCGGCCCTATAATAATAGTACTCTAGACATCAACTCATGGTACTCCCCGGGACCATAACAACAAAACTCCTAGGGTAGCAGTTCAGGCATCAGCTTCTCGAGAGCCTAAAAGAACCATTCGAAAGTGGCATTTTCTCTCCTTTTCGTGAAAGAGATCGGAGATCCGGTCTTATCGATTCATACGATTATCATACGTCTTTTTCCCACTTCTCCTTTTTCCTTTAACACGCTAGTGCCCGGATCTCGTTATCCTATCTTTGATACTTCCTTAACGCTAGCTTTAAAGGACATGTAACGTGCTTAGCTTGTTCCACAATTACACGGTTCTGCAGGTATTCCCTAACCTAATACCCGCTACTAAGGCTTTAGTGAAAATAGCTAAATCGCCAGTATAACAGATCTACGAATAGCCAACGCATCTAAATTTCAGGGTAGTTGGTGAGGCAAAGGAAAAGTAGCGGTACGCGTTGTAGACGAACGACATGTAGCGGTAGGCAAAGGCCAAGAAGTGTCGGGGAGTCAGTTCGTACCTCTGCGCACTGGTTCTTAGATCACTTACGCAAATAGATAAATTTCGTCAGTTAACTTCTTTCTTCCTTACCAGACGGATGTTCAAACCCATTCACTGGATACCGGGCGAGCCATGACCATTGATCAACTCTTATTATCTTCCAAGCAATCTCGCAAGTGCAATTCTGGGTCGATGCTTCCAGACCCGAAAGCAGAAGACAGATCCCTATAACTTTCTATTGAAGAATTATAGTATATGACTATACACTCAATAAGATTCTGGGAGGCGAGGTATCAGCTCGTTAACAACCGATTTGCCTTCTGCGAGCCAAAGAAAAGAGCTTCCTCTAGCACAACTGATTGTGAATTTATTCCTGATGTCCGTGGTTGTGGCTATCTTAACTACTAATGAAATGAATCTTCACTTCCCCCCAGCTTTCATTCTATGACATCCTCTTTTACTATTTTTGCTATTGGATGAAGCCCATCCATCTTCGAGGAGAGGTGATCTTCCTATTCGATTCCCAAGACCAAGAGCAGTTCTTTCTCCAAGACCGTCTACTGTAACAGAACTAGGGTCACAGATGCCAAAATAAACAAGACAAAGAAAGTCCCGCACCTATGAGTACGCAAAGAGCTTATTCGAGAGCTGCTGCCAAAGCAATGGAAAAGTGGAGGGGACTCGTTGAATAAAACCTTAACGAATGAATTCTGCCTCCCCTGATCTAAAGTAAAGGTCAGATACAAAAGTGGACCCCACTATGAACGAAAAGATGCACAAGCTCTATCCATTATCCAATCACTTGACTTGAACCTAAAGTCTTGCCCTCTCATGTCTTAAACAAAACAATCTGTATAGTTAGAATTCATATCTGAATCCGGTAACAGGACAAGAAAAGGACGGAACTGATAGTCTAAAGGCCGAGTCTCAGTCTATTAGTTAGATAGGCAGGTTTTTGTTCCAAAAAGTAGATTCAATAGTAGCGCGAGATGAGTGACTAATTGGGGAGCACGGAACGTCGAAGTCCGAAGGAGCTGGGCTTTAACCGACTCGGGGATGGGGCTTTCCTCAGTGTCAGGCAGAGCCGCTATAAAAGGACTTTCTATGTCTAGGTGGAGGCTCAATTACCAGAGGTGATAGGTTTATTTGTGCCTCTGGACACGGCTTTACCTGGATGGGGGGGTCCCTGGGTTAAAGGGTTATGGAAGTGGTTCCGGAGGATCCAATGGTGAAGCAACCTGGGCTAGCTGGCCTGATGAAGCTATTGAAGAAGGAGGGGTCTGCTGCCCTAAAGGTTTATTATGAGCCCGTAGGGCGAAGGTTTATTATGAGCCCGAAAAGCGGGCGAAGGAAGAATTTTGGCATTTTGCCCCACCGGAGAAGCAGGGGCTGATCGCCCCGGAAGGGGTGTGACTGATTGGGCTCCATGATTAGGGAGCGGATTCGTGAAAATTCCTAGGTTCGGGTTCTGCGGGGGTGATAGAGTTTGTTGAGTTTGACCGAAGTGAATCTCTCCAGACTTTATCTTAGTTTCAATGATGTCCTGGAGCGGCCAACATGAGTTGGTTTCATGCCCGTATTGCGATGGAATGCAAAAAACTTGGACATATTTACTTTTGTCAAGTCTTGAGGTTTAGGCGCAGGTAAGGTAGTTCATTCGGGTAGCGGTAACCCCGCAAAGAGCTCTATTTCGACAAGAACATGTGATATAGCATTTTCAATAGCTGCATCTTGATAAGAGCAGAAAGGAAAGAAGAGCTAAGCCCTCAATCCTATCCCTAAGTAGCTCCGAGGGTTTCCTTTCCCTTGTTACCTTGTTGATATGGCTCTGTGAGCTCCTGGGGAAAGGTTGCTTTTGAGGAAGCCCTTTTCTTATATTCGAAGACTGCGTCTTAGGACTTCTTTTCCTCATAAATGAAATTCACGCTTCAAAGTGCTGGGCTAAGGCCTTGTTTTTTCTAATTGTGTGCCACGTGGGGAGTTTGAAGTTTCCAATTTGTGATATGCAGCTACAAAATTTGGAGTGGATGTGTCTCACATGTGTAATCATGTTCAGATTGTGAGTGAGAACTCCAAGATTATAACATGTGGGCCCCGGTTGCATACACCGTAAGTTCCATGAGCTTGTCTGAGCTGGGAACAGTAACATCCTTTCTTGCTCCGCCTTCCACCACCATATGAACTGGCGCTCTAGCATCCGATCGACCAGCATCTTCTTCAGAGGAAACCATGGGAAAAGAGTCCCTGCTGGACTGATAAGGGGGTTATTGCTCCTCTCATTAGGGGTAGACCTGAGGCTCGGGGAAAAAAAATTATTTGGGCGGATCCTGATAAAAGAGAGTGTAGCTGCGATGCCCAGTAGCTGCCCGAGACGAAGTACCAGCCGACTCCCCCTTCGACAAAGTAAAAAAAGGTCTTTTCGTAGCAGCCTTCATGCATGGGCCATATCTACTTTTTGTAACTATTGTATCAGCCCTGGAAGAGCAATTGGCGAGTATGTGGCCTAGCCTTCCGCAGCGGTAGGAGAACTCAGATATCCTCTCATACCGGCACCCAAACTGGATCTTTGCCAGGCCTTGGGAGATAGAAGCCCGGGATCAGTGGCTTGTGAACATCGATCTCAACCTTTACCCGTAGGTACTTGGTAGAGCATAGACCGAAGGAGGCGTTAAACTCCACTTCAATCAGCTTACCTATGGATTGGCCTATTTTTGCCGCCTTTGTCTTCGTCATTCGATCCAGGGGGAGGACACGCACATTACCTAATTACTTTTTGGGATATGCTCTATCTAGAGCAATGTACTTTTTTAATTTGCTTCCTTCTAAATATCTTTCCAAGATACCTGTCGAATTGTGTTATGGGGCGAAAGCCCAGTTTAAGACATATAAATTTTTGGGGATGTCCAGCACATGTGCATAGAGGGAAGACTGAAAAGTTGGAATAAAGATAAGAAGTATGCTTCTTTGTTGGCTATCGAAAAGGGAGGAGGAGAGACTTTCGAACCCGACACATCCACTGCACAATCCTTTGGAGCCTTAGTTCCGGGATTGGATTGCAAAGGGAGCAGGAATGCTTTGAAGCTCAACGAAGTCAAAGCCCGTTGACCTAGAAAGGATCCATGGAGTTCTCTCTGTCCTCCCTTTGCTTGAACTGGACTTTTCCGAAAAGGCGCTTTGCTTTGCACTATATGCTGGCTTACCCGGTCAAGCTCAAGCTCTATCTCCGATTCATAACTAGAGCATGCAGTCGAACATGGAAACAGATATATAGAAAGTGTGCAGTCAGGGTGGTAGACAAGCGATCTTAGTAAATAAGATCCTCTTTCAGGGAATAGGTTCTTCCTTTCTCTATTAGATAGGATAGGGAAGGAAGACCCAACAATCGTAGACTTGAAAGCGAGTGAATACCCGGTTTAGACCATCGGGGAGGAAAGCAGCAGTTATATCATCCGCGTAAGGAGATGGAGAGTCAGCCTTTGTTGTCTTGTTCGGTCAACTCTATTCCATGTAGCGGATATACTATATATAATATTGCTAGCACACCTTGTCTACCCGCCCACTACACAGGCCTGAGTAAGGTAAAAAGGTACTTACTTTTAAGCATATCGAGGCTAATGTAAAATAGTATGCCAAAGGGAGAAGTCGATCCAAGCGAACGAACAAGTCGTCTTGTCTTTCGAGATGAGCTTATCGTGCGCTACGCTAGGCAAAGGGCAAGAAAGAAGAAAGTACGAAAGAATAGTAAACAGAGCACACTCGCTTGGGCTCTTATAATCATTGCAGGGTTCGGTTCCCCTTTGCTCTACGTCGGATGGAAATATCATCGAGTCCGGTAGGCAGTATTGGTAATATCATATAGAAATAGAAGATCCACTCCCATGTTTTTCTTGGGTGAAACCCAAGTAAAAAGGTTGGTTGAAGAGAGTTACAAACTTGAATTCTCTCCTTTCTAAAGCTGCGCAATGGGCCTGCACTCAAAGGAGGGCCCCAGAACGCGTGAAAGTGAGGGAAGAGGTATTTTCTGTGAAACAACGTAATGCTACCAAACGATCTTGCGCAGTTAGTAATTTATTTTCTGTGGGACCTTAGTTCTAATCCCGCTTTAGCGTTCCCCTTGGTATTTTGGGTTCTTGCGGTTTTTCGAGTTTGTCGGCTTCGTTCGGCGACTCCGAGAAATCTGTGGGGGATTCATTTTGAGAATTACAAAGGGTCGGGGAATCGGTCGCAGAGACTATGGAAGAACAAATAGCACAATCGCTGTTGTTACCATTATTAAAAGAGGCGGGGATAGTACTACCAATGGGTCTTGACGATGCTTTTGATATAGTAGGGAATATGCTCCCTAGCAATGATTATTCCAATAACCTAGAGTATCTATCCGAACTGTATACAAGTTTGGATACTCTAGGGCTTCAAAGCCCCTTTCTTGTCGAAGCAATTACTTATGCGAGTCAGTTGTAAAGAGAAAAGTAAGTAGGATAAGAATCGAAAAAGAATACCCTACACATAATAAAAAAGAATACCCTACACATAATAAAAAAGAATACCCTACACATAATCGAAAATAGAATCCCCATAACATAAGGAAAGTGAATGAAAAAGCGTGACGAGAGAAAAGGAGAAGAAGTATGTTAGAAGGTGCTAAATTAATAGGTGCCGGAGCTGCTACAATTGCTTTAGCGGGAGCTGCGG
>CAMGYJ010000012.1:0-17306 GCA_946122785.1 Linum tenue | reverse complement strand
CCCCGTTGGTCGAGCTCTAACCTCTCCTTTCAGTCGAGCATATTGCTCTAACCTCTCCCTATCGGTCGAGTGACTTTCTTCCTCTCCTTTCAGTCGAGCATATTGTATAACCTCTCACTTTGTTCGAGCATATTCGTTCCTCTTCCGCCCCACACCATTGCGAAAAGAGGGGGCTTGCCCATCAGCCTACTTTGCCAAGAGGCGGCAGGATCACAACGACCTAGCCCAAACCCACTTAGATAAAGCAGCAAGGCGTATGAAGGGAGCGACGACCCCTCTTGGAAATAACTCCAAAAGATCAACCAAACCTAGCCCAACCTAACTTGAACAACCTAAAGGCTTGGCCCAGTCTGAAGGAATAAGAAAGTAGACCTTGTAGAGAAGCAGATAGGAGAGGTAGCCTATAGACTCAAGCGATCCGCTCGGTGAAAACTCACCCCGTATTCCATGTGAGTCAGTTGACTTCGATTAGACCAGGCCGACCCAGAGAGGAACGTGCCCCCGAGGGCACCGCCAGATGTTGTAGGGTAACCTACTAAAGAAGAAGTTGAGTATATCATAGCTGACCGCACCATCCCTAACCCCTACACCCACTGCGCGAGTGGAATACTACTTAGTCAAGTATGAAGGGAACAAGGTCGGCTTTTTTTTCTCTCCTCTATGAAAAGAAGGGACGTGGCGTGGTATACCTAATCGTTTGGTGTCAACGAGACATACGTAAGTCGGCATAGCTCCATGTATATGTTCTTTTGAGCTATAATCTATAAATAGAATTAAATGAAATAATGGTGAGCCTGGGGCGACGAACATAACATGGCTCAAGGGTGTCTATACAAAGCCCTTCTCCTCTTCATTAATAAAGAGGCAATGCACTCTTTGAATGGTACTTTCTTTTTCTTAATAAAGAATGCATTTTTTGGTTATAAGTTATACGGACTTTATTTATAAAAGCAAATGCCACGCTCCGTTACGAGATATGGGGCGTTCTAATTGAAAGGGCATACCCCTCGACACCCTCTTACGGTAAGGCCAATGCACCAGCCAGTGTGGTGGCGAACACGCTGTGCTGTAAGCTAAGCTGTTCACCTTGTAGACAGAGGAGAAATAGAAAGTGTGCCGCGCGCGATTCATAAGATTCTATAGTAGCACCAGTCTATTATAATCATTAATAAAGAGGCATTTAAAAACTTAGTCTGCCTCTCCCATCATGACTTTTCGAACCCACCCTCGAAAGTCTCTATGCATTTTGGGAGCAGAGCATGCAAAATCGAGCAATGGATCTTAGAAGAATTCCACTTTGAACGGCGGGCACGACTCTTTCAATCGACACACTCGACTAGATAGCTCCGGTGGCCCGGCTTCTGCCTCTATCAGGCAGCGAAACTGCCCCTACCCTCCCCTACCACGCTTCCCCAAGAACCCTTTTTTCAGGATTCGGCAGGTCCGTCAAAAAAATGGGGATACTTCCCCAAAAAACCAAGGGAGGCGGCAGCTCCCACCTCCACAGCCACAGCATGGAGGAGCAGCTCCTTAATCCGCACTACAACCAATCCAAATTTTCTCCAGATCGATATATGATGATGCTAAACCGAGACCAAGATAGAGAGGGAGGGCTGGCTGTCCCTTTGCTTTGTTGGCTCTTCGAGACAAAAGCACTCATAGGAATGGTGCTAATTCCCATGTTCTTTCTAGTCTCGTTTGGTTTCGAGAGCCTCCCCCTCCCCGTCCTTACTCGTCTTTTGCAAGCCGTCATCCTTTATTTTTTTATAAATTGGATAAAGAATTAAAAAAAAATAGAAAGAATCTACTACTTCTTCATTCAGTTTTAAAAAAACCTCATTACTTCCCACTGGGCGAGAGGTGGACCTAAGCCACCTACCCACTCATCAATCACGGTCTTCAGCTGACTTGCACTGATGGACCCCTATTGTATTGGAATTAGGCGCCCATCTTTTTACTGTTGTCAACTAATCTCTTCAATCTTCGATTCTACTCTATGTTAGAACATTTCTGTGAATGCTATTCTGATCTAAGTGGTCCTATTCTCTGTCCCGTGCTAGGAAGCATTACTCCTCTTTTCATTCCAAATTCAAGAATACGACCGATACGATTGATTGGTCTGTGTGCCTCTCTTATTACTTTTTTGTATTCCCCTGTTCCTCGGATACAATTCGATCCTTCTACGGCCAAATCTCAATTTGTGGAAAGCCTTCGATGGCTTCCTTATGAGAACATAAATTTATATTTGGGTATAGACGGTATCTCTTTATTCTTCGTGATATTGACCACATTTCTGATCCCTATTTGCATTTCAGTGGGTTGGTCTGGTATGAGAAGTTATGGGAAAGAGTATATTACAGCATCTCTAATTCGTGAATTTCTAATGATCGCCGTGTTCCGCATGCTGGATCTCCTACTATTCTATGTTCTTCCCGAAAGCGTGCTAATCCCTATGTTGTGCGGAGCTAAGCATCTTCTATTCGCTGGGATAAAGCTTTTCCTCTGCAGGGGCCTTGTGCTGTAAACCCCCTACGGGCGGTCGTCCGTCGTCGTAAAGTAGTCGCCGCGAAGCTTTCGGGAAGAGGGGTAGTCTTGTGTGTAAGCATAGCATTTCTGGTCGAACCCGCCCAACCCAACAAAGAAGAACCGAACCTGACAGACACATCTTTTTTCTTTTGGGAGGGTACTCCGAGTAGTGGGTACCTCGTAGGACCTCGACCCGCCTACTCGGGTCTTGTATGGATATGCAGGAAGGGGTGCTCCTAGGTGTGTGTAGGGGTTGTGTTTGTTCGCGAGAATGGATTCCTCGTCAAGTCAGTTTGGGGGGTGTGGACACACTTGCGCGAATTCGGGTAACGGCTACAAGGGAGAAATCGAAAGGAAACTGGACCCGACCGGGGATGGACGTAAACTCGTAAGCTACCGAGGGTAGGGATAATCGTCCAGGTCTTATTGTGAAAGAAAAAAGCCGCCCCGCCACAGCTGGCGGGTTGGTTCCTCTGTCGTCGCCGGGGAGCTCTTGGCGAGGTTTAAGATAAGATAAGTTGATAAAACAAAGGGGAGGATCGACCCGTTCAGTATAATTCCGAAGAAAGACTGTTGGCAGCAGGTGGAAACCTTTCTTTGGCCCTCTTCAAAAGGAAATGCGGGGTCGGGGTTAAGTTCGGCAGAGGGTTCGGGAATAGGGTAGGGTCCTTTCCTTAAGATTCAAATAAGAAAAGAGTTCCAAACCTTTATGCATGCACCTCCGTATAAGTGCTGCGTACAAGTTCCGGCCAGGAAAATTGGGAAAGCCAATTTGAACCGCTCACATCACAGTAGTAGTAGCCTAAGTTGGGGGGCGGCCAAAACAGAAGGCTATTACTTTCTTCATATCTCCCTCTCTCTATCTATAGTACGAGAGAGATCCGCTGCGTAAGCAACCCGACTGTGCGTTACATGTGCTCTACAGGCCACACTCTATCTTTATTCCCAACGAGCCCTTTTTTCTTTCTTTTTATTTGGAAGACGGGCCTTGCGTTCGGTTCGAAAGGCATGGTTTTCAGTATGTCTCCAGATAGGGCCCCCCACTAGTCCGGCTAGCTAGTGAGCGGTTATTTCGGGCGAGAGGCAGGCCGGGCCCTAAGACGGGCGTCTCCCGCAACGCAAGCCGCATTGTTCGCCACCACCCGAGAAGCAAAAGATTCGAGAGTCCCAGGCTCAAAATACATGCATAGATAGTGGTCTAATGACAAGGGCCGACGACGGAAGCTCGGGACGGAGCCGTATGATGCGGAAGTCTCACGTACGGTTCCCTGAGAAGGGAGTGGCTACCTACTGGAGCTTCGACCAACCACCACCGGTCAATTCCGCTTTGGGGCCACCCCTTACTCTACCATTATTATAGGGGTATGGGGTTCGAGACAAAGAAAGATCAAGGCAGCATATCAGTTTTTCCTTTATACTTTACTTGGATCTGTTTTTATGCTATTAGCTATTCTATTGATTCTTCTCCAAACAGGAACCACCGATTTACAAATATCATTAACCACAGAATTTAGTGAGCGGCGCCAAATCTTTCTATGGATTGCTTCTTTCGCCTCTTTCGCCGTCAAAGTTCCTATGGTACCAGTTCATATTTGGTTACCCGAAGCTCATGTAGAGGCACCTACGGCAGGATCCGTCATCTTGGCAGGAATTCCTTTAAAATTGGGAACCTACGGCTTTTTAAGATTTTCAATACCCATGTTTCCGGAAGCGACACTTTCTTTTACTCCTTTCATTTATACTTCAAGCGCGATTGCTATAATATATACTTCCTTGACCACTTCAAGACAGATCGATCTTAAGAAGATCATTGCTTACTCCTCAGTAGCCCATATGAATCTGGTGACTATTGGTATGTTTAGTCGGGCGGCGGCCGTTAGGTCACCTATTTTGAGTTATGGACACACAAGGCCAAAACATGTGTGCCGGGCGTGTGACCCATCAACCTACTAGCAATGGGGGAGAAAACATAGCATGTCGCAATAAAAGCTTGATTCGAGGCGTCAGCAAAAAACTGCCGTCTGTTCCAAAAACAAAAGCCCCTTAGCGCCCCGGGACGGGAGTGTAGGACGGCCCCACGCGCAGGCAACAGCAGCATCGGCTCCACGAAGTCAGAATCTAATCTTTCTGTTGGCTTTCCCAATTCATTCGTGAATAAGAATGAAAGGGCTAGAAGCGAGCGCTTCTATCTGCTTCTTATTATGATGGCTATGTTGGCGTGGCGAAAAGCGACGATATGAACGTGCTATTTTCAAATCGATTGATAGAAGCCTGCTTTTCCGTCCTGATAGAAGAGTAGGAATGGATAGAGAGGTAATCTATCAAAGGTGCGTAGCCTATTTCTATCTATTAATGAGACAACTCTCTATTTTTGATCCATCATAAAGAAATCGATATGTATCTGATGGAGTCTACATTGTAGAGCGCCTAAGCGCTTTTTGGGCCAGCTCTGTTCTCTTATCCATCGGTTCAATGCACTGGGCTCATCTCATGGAGGGAAAATAAAAGTGTTTGTCTTGTTGTTGTTCGCCGCCTCGACGCATTCCCTTCTCTCCCCGGCATCATCCCACACAGAAAGAAAGCGCGCAGAGCCCCGGCCCGACCTGTAGATCCGCTAACGTAAAGCGAGGAGTTGAGCCTGAACTGGCGAACCGAAGTCACTTTCGGAACCATACTTCCTACAGCTAAGACGTGTCCAGTCCAGCGGGAAGGCGCAGCGCAAACGAACGTGAGCTGCTATACCGAATCCCCCGCTGGCCATCGGGGACCGAGTGGTAAGGCCATGATCTGCAGGGGAACGGATCACTCATTGTTCCATTGGGGACAGGTGCACGAACGACAACTCCAAACGTTACACATGCGCCGCCTACCTACCATTTAGGTGGCACCGGCGAGATCTAGCTAAGGTAAAGAACTTCGTGTCGCGGCTGCTCCACTCCGCCGCGGTCTCATGAAGTTCACTTCCTTGCCTTCCCGCGCGCGAAGCGAATGGGCCCTGTGCTGTGCGTCAGTTTCGGGGCGGGGTGCGAAAAGAGACCAGAAGAATGATTCATTTGGATCGACGAGGATCAGATCTAACCCTTTTTTTCGGAAGCTTTTGGACCTAGCGAAAAGGACTTTCAGCCTTCGCGCAAGCAAGCGCGCGAGAAGAAAGCAAAGTAGAAGCTTTGCCAGAAGCAAGACGAGGAAGCGGAGCTCTCGTATAAGCGCTAGCTTCCCCCGCCCGACTAAAATACAAGAGTCGCGACCTACTTTGATTCAAAAAGGCGAAGGCTTTGACAAGAAACAAACGGCTTTCTATTATAGTTGCAAGGCTTCCAAACCTTAACCACTTAAGTACCAAAGGCTGCTTTCGCTTGCTTTCATAAAGGGGCTGTTCACTACAAGCTATCAGCGCTGTCTTAGATTGAACGGTAATAAGATAAGTCGACGTTCAATCTCTAAGGCGGCTTTCCGCTGATAACGGAATAGTCCTCGTGTCCAAAGGTGAACAAGGCCTTAGCTTCTACAGTTCGCTGCTTTTCCCAGGCCGGAAAAAGGCTTATACTGCTCGCCTTTGCTTGATATATTCATTCAGTACCAATACAAACTACAACTACACCAAAGTAGAAGAGCCACTATAGAAAGTAAAAGTAGCCTATAGTAGTCGGCCTAACCAAAGCGTCACAACAAGAGAAAATTCGCCTTATGAATGGAATCTTAAGTAGGAGCCCGCCTACCAATAAAAGAGGCTGAGAGTAAGCGTAAGCTCTTCGAGCTTTCTCCGCCAGAGAGAGTGGAGAAGGGGAGAAGCGACTCGTCTTTTAAGCTTCGCTTCCGGGACGAAGCCAAGTAATAAGGGAAGGGGGGAGGGAAGCGAAGCTTAGGGAGCTTTATAAGGCCGCCCACTACATAAGCTGCTGGCGGAGAAAGCTCGAAGAGCTTCCCTTCATTCGCTTCGCGGGAGCCGCACAACACATAGCTGGAAGTCAGAGGGCCCATACTACCTGCCTAACCCTTCGCTCCGAGGGACCGTAGATCGGAAAGCGCCTTCTAAACCATCTCAAGAAGGGAAGGGGCCTATGTATTTTCATAACCTCTGCAGATTTTACCCTATCTACACCCGGAGCCAATCTCCTATCGGTCCTGCCATCACGCCGCAGAACGAGAGCTCGTGTGGAACCTTTTCTTTCTGGCGTAACTGCGGTGGAACATAAAAAAAGATTACGGTCGCGTAACATAAGGGCCGGAAGTACAGTAAACTCGGCCAAAATATGACACCCGAAGGACCCGCCCCTTCTTCTTCAGTAAAGCCGACCTCTTTTTCGCCAGTGCTGACGCAGTGCGCACGTAGATAAGGAAAGAAAAATGCCAGTGGGGGGAGAAAGGGGGCCGGTGCCTTTCTTTTACGGCCTAAACTCCTATTTGTCAGCCGTGGGGAACTACTGCTCGGTCGGGGAGAAGGGAAAGGCTTGGGCCTACCTATCCCGATAGGACCTTATAAAGGAACGAGAGCTGTTGAGAAGTTCCATATTGCCGAGCCGAAGGGCAGCACTTCTGTACGTGCTCGTAGTATATCACGTCGTCTCGTCCCCACTGCATTGAAGAGTACCTATGCACTATGTTCCGGTTCACTGATAAGGAAGATAGA
This sequence comes from Linum tenue, assembly GCA_946122785.1. Taxonomy (NCBI): domain Eukaryota; kingdom Viridiplantae; phylum Streptophyta; class Magnoliopsida; order Malpighiales; family Linaceae; genus Linum; species Linum tenue. The sequence continues at coordinate 10,150 of CAMGYJ010000012.1, read as the reverse complement.
GTTGAGGTGGGGGTCTACGGTGTGATGCTCAAGTATGACCCGGGGAGATGCATGCTAACTATGGGTAGGAAAGAGGAACCATTATGTAAATAACTTCGGGGGATTACAGATCTCTTATACTACCATCGATCAATAGAGCGGAACAACCAGAAAAAGAAGTGAAGTTAGAAAGCCGTATGATATGATAGATGGTAACTATCTTGTACGGTTCGGGGGGTAATCGGCGTACTCTGATCAGTGGGGGGGAATCTTTGGCTCTATCGAACATACAGGGAATTGGAGGTAGCATTCTACCGATGTTAAGTCATGGACTGGTTTCTTCAGCCCTTTTTCTATGTGTTGGTGTTCTATATGACCGACATAAGACTCGACTTGTTAGATATTACGGAGGTTTAGTGAGCACCATGCCGAATCTCTCTACCATTTTCTTCTCTTCTACTTTGGCCAATATGAGTTCACCTGGTACTAGCAGCTTTATCGGGGAATTTCCCATCTTAGTAGGAGCTTTCCAAAGAAATAGCTTAATAGCCACATTAGCAGCGCTTGGGATGATTTTAGGCGCGGCCTATTCTCTTTGGCTATATAATCGTGTGGTTTCTGGAAATTTAAAACCTGATTTCCTCCATAAATTCTCCGATTCAAATGGCAGAGAAGTTTCCATCTTTTTACCTTTTCTTGTTGGAGGGGCGACCGTCCGTTGAACTACCAAAGAAAAAAGGGTAAACCAATGTAATCATGACATTGTAGGTGCTTGCGATGGGACGGATGCTACTTTCCTCAGTTGGTTTGGGTTAATAGCCCGTTGCAGAAGTCCCCCCTTTTTTTTATCCATTTCTTTAGTCTTTAGGGAGCCAAAGCTTGACTTTACTAAAAAAAGAAGGCTCGCGGTGGGGCGCTCACGTTTTTTGGCTGAGCCGTATCTTGCTGGGTGGGACCGAGAGAAAGAAAGGACGGGGGGGCAACCATGCATGGTACTTCTCGACCGTGTCTCCGAGGGACAGTTGAACGAGCGACTCATGAATGCTGCCGGGTTGGACGAGCCAATAACTCGAACGCGTTCGGTCTTTTTTTTTGAGCAAGAATCACAGCCTTACCTTCACCATGATACGGACTCCAAGTTCTTATGGCAGAGCACGAGGAGATTTATCATCAATATGATGATGGGAATGGAAACCAGAAGCACGACTGGGGTCTTCGTGGCCCAAGATAATTAAACCATCAGTAACAGTAACGTAAGCATGAGACTTTTTGGTAGTACCGGTGAACCAGATGGCCGCGGCGAAGGAATCTGGGACGGAGGACTCGTAGTATCTCTCTAGATCTGGCAAAAGCGAAAGACCCCCTAACGTAATTCGAATGGGGTCTGACCGCTGAGCCCACTCTGGCCTCGCAGGGCGGGCCCCTTTGGTTGCGAGCTGGAGCTGCCATAGCTTATGGCCAGAGCAAGAGGGGGCCCCAGCAGAAAGAACAGTAAGGATAACGAGCGCGGAGCCCGGCAAGCGGGCAAGTGCTTAGTAGGCCAAGAGCCCAGTGAACCGGGCGGGGCACTCGACGAAAGGGGGGCACACTGAGCAAGTACGAGAAATTTGCCCCGCTTTATTAAAAGCAAGGACCACTACGGGAGGTAAAACCAAGGACCTATGGAAGTCGGGGCTCGTCCCCGGTCAATATTGGATCAAACAATAGGGGAAAAGATCATACAGTTCCCTACCGAGACAACAGAAAGTCTCAACGGATCCTCCGCGCGCTGGGCATATCTCTTCCGTGCGTCTTTCTCGTGGCGGAAACAGAACAACAGGGAAAGACCCGGCCGACCTGCCCAGGGCTCGAGGGCGATCTTTATTTAAAAGAGAATGGGGAGTGAATAGAAAGGCTTCCGTTTCCGTTCTTGGTTTGGGGGCTTTCTTTCGGGCTCCTCCCGATCTTATTCGTAGTTGGGAAGGAGGAAGGAGTCTAAATCAATGGACATTAATGAACCATCATTGATGGACGTTGCACATGACACGATCAATTCGACTCAAGATCCTTCGCTAATAGAGGTTGCTTACTCTCCCTAGTAGCGAAGGAAAAGGGCAGGGCTTTTTTCGTAGTAATAGTGGGCGGGTCTCATGAGATCTATGCCGGCCGTCGGAATCAAATGAAGGTCGAAGGACCATTCGATTCATTAAGGGACATAGCGGCGCCCTCGCCTGGCGCCATTCCCGAACCTAGCAGCAGACGGGCCTGAATTCAGATCAGACCAGACTCTTCTTTCTTTGAGCTGCTCCCACGCACGCAGACCAGAAGAGAAGATCTTAGTTGTCCTGGGCTGGACAGACAAGTATGTAGAGATCCTCGTGGGGCCGGGGAGGGAATCTGAATCGATCTTTTCTAGGATTCCTTATTACGCCACGCGCGGAGATCTTTCCATTGATAGATAAGAAGTCTCCCCCCTTGAACAGACTCTTAAAGGTTAGGTTACTACCTGCCTCTACGGAAGAGGTGTGTGTACTTTGTACCGCCCAGAGGTCATATAGATCGAAACCCGGAGCGATAAGAACGAAAGGGTTGGTGTGGCCACAGCTAGAACTACTGGCGCTTCAAAAGGCTTAAGGCGCTACTGAAAGCCTTTTTTAGGTCGTGCGGGGGCTTCCTATCCTCTCCAACTCAGTCGAGTGACTTCGTTCCTCGAAAGCCTTTGGTACTTCGGTAGGGCCGGACGGCTTTGTTTGCCCCAGCTTGGCGAATCGCATCCCCGCGCAACGACATTCTTTGTGCGCCCCTTACCGTTCTCGCTCAGTGTTTGCAACGGCGGGGGAGGCAGTCGTAGAAGCGAAGCCTATTGCCGCGCCGACCATCAAATACGAAATTGGGCCCCTTCTCAAAGATTTGATGGAATGGTCCAGCCCACCCAAGAGCGCTTATGTCATATGGGAACTCATGGCTGGAAACAATCCTTATGGTTTTTGATATCCGGTAGGAATAATAAGAATAAAAGTCCAGGTTGGTTGGTGAGCCTAGTGATAGGAGACTATCTAGCTTGGTTCGGAGAGCACTTGTTGGGTGAAATATTTTTTTGTTGCTAAATGTTACGGCCTAAATGCTGAACTATTGACCCTACTTGTTCGGATGGGTGTTTACCCCAAAGTGTTCCCGGACCGCATGCATACATCCGTAAGTAACTTAGTGCAACATGGCAAATTTAATTGAGAGGAATCAGAAAAGAAAAGAAAAACGGGTCAATTAATGTGTATTTGAGCTCTATGCACGTGGAATACTCCTTTCCCTTTCTTCTAAATAGGCCCGTCACAGTGTGTCAAATTATTTTTCCTTCTTTAGTTTTCTCAGAAAAAAAAGGGGAGCTATTTGGCTTGATCAGAGGAGCGTGTGAAAGGCTTGCGGATCTCCCTCCTTCTTTTTTTTTAAGGCAAGATAGCGCTCTTCTCCCGAAGTGGATAGCGGGGAAAACAGCTGTAAAAGGTTCCTTCCCTCTCAAATGCTTCTCTCTGGCTTTCTTTCCCTCCCCTTCTTCCTCTGTTTCTGGATATTCCTCATCACCGTCCTCAAGATTCTCCTCCTCCTCTACGAGATCACCCCACGGGTTGGGTGGGTATGGAACCACCGCGTTGATGCCATAGATTAAACCATGCCTCATCATACTTTCTTTCAGCCTATGTGCCTCGTGGAGAACTTCCTGAACCTTGGAATTACATGTACTTTAAGCTCACCAATAACCTCTGGTCGAAGCATCCCATAGAGATTCTGATACAACCTCTCTAAGTCTTGCAAAAAGAAATAACCATCAGTGCTCATCCAGAGGGTAACATCTGTGACCATTGTCCACTGCCTGCCCATGTATATATCCTGTAATTATGATGTCTGATCGATTCTCGTCGTAGGGCACGGGCCAGCTCAACGACCTGGGCTTGAGCCGTCTGTAACAATGCTGCACATTTCTGATGATCTACTTGTTCGGCTTGCCACCGTTGTCTGAGTTCGTCTATCGTGGCATTGCTTTCCCCCATCCGTGCACTAAGCCTCTCAATTGTCTGTAGGGAATAGGCTTTGCGATACCATATTCTTCATCATCTGTCTCCTGTCCTTTGCTTTATCCCTCCAATAGTTCAGCTCATCCCGCATCTTCGAGGTTCCCTCTTCATACCTCGTCAATGCTGCTCGGGCCATTTCAGCATTCTTGCTTTCTCTTTCCAGGTCAGTGTGCAAAACATCAACAATTCGACCCCATGTCTTCTTCTCTTCTTTTATCTTTTAGAGCTTCAACTTCAACCTTCCCTAAAGTGAAGGAAAGAATCTGAGGGGAAGAGCCCCTAGCTGTAGTAGTAGCGGTTAGTCTTTTCTTTTTGCTGTTACAGAAGCAATAGGCTTAGATGGGCGTGATAGCTTGAAGAAGGAGTACCGGGCTCAAGGCCCTTCTTATTTTACTTTGACTCTGCTGGAACTGGCTTCTGTTTTGGATGGCGTTTCTCTATGGAATCTTGTTCTTACAGCCTTCCTAAAGAGCTATGCGACGTCACAGATCAAGCTTTCCGAGTTGTTTATTTCCAAAACGAAAGATCCTACCTTTTTTTTTCTTCGACTCTGTATCTAGATCTTTAGAGGGTGGTAGCCCTATATCTTTAGCTTCCACTTTCCCATCAGATGCTTTTCTAGCTTCTCGGAAGGGGTCTGGATCCTGTTGCCAAAGCTCATAATTCCGGGTTTCGTGTATCAATGCTTCTAGATTAGTGTTAAGGGTGGTCGAAGATCAGGCTTGACTGACCGACTTCATTGACGGCGCATTTCGTTCTGGGTGGTGTGGAAAAAGAGGAGTATTAGCAGAAGTAAAGAAGGGAAAACCCATAGATTGAAGAGAGGTGCCATCAAGGTTGTAAATTTCGGAGATAAAGTCAGCGTTTAATAAAGATGCAGGGGGTTGAATCGCAACAGAATTGTCAGTAAAGGCTCTCTCCCCCTCGGCAAGTAGAGTGACTTCAGCCCAGCTAACTTCCTAAGAATTTCGTAGTCGGCGATTGTGAAAAAGATAAGTCTTTAATAAAGAGCCTCAAAGGTTTTTTCTTTAAACTTCCTTTTTACTGGAGCGGTCTTCATCTGGTGCATATTCATTAGTTGGGAGGGAGCTTTCCCCCATAGACAGATCCCCTTGGCGTCACAGGTTTATAGGCCGATCTTCTTACTTCTCTTCGCATCTCGAAAGACGCAAAAGATCTGTTATTAGCTTATTCAAGCATAAGAAGGTCCTTAAAAGCCTGTCTTTTTGGCCTACTTGCCTTTTTCCTTACAGCCTATGTAGCTAGAGAATAGAAGAAGGGGGCATTCTCGCAGCTACTTCTTGCAAACAGCCGTATTTGTCCTCTCTATAATTGGAAGCATTTGAAGCTTCTTCTATCTTAGAACTTGGGCATTTTTCGATGAGTAGGTCCGGAAGGAGACTGAAGACATCCCTATGTGGTTAACATTTCCCTGAGGTGCTTAGCCTTTATGGCAAGTAATCCATCCCGCCATTCTTTATTGCGCACTTCGGTGTGAATAAGAATCAGAGCAATCTCTAGTTTTAGAGTCTCGGCATCAATCCCAGTCCTTTAGGGAAAGCCTTCAAGCTCAACCCCAAAAGCCTCTACTCCCCAAAAAAGACGTGGAACTGAGTTCCGCTAACAGCTTCTTGCTAACAAAGCTGTCCAATTAAATGAATGTGTTTACGTCCTCTCTTCTTAGTCTACGATTATTATCCCTGCTCTTCCTCAGATGTGTATATCTTTACCAGGTCTCAAGTAGAGCCGAAATGTGTGATTGGAAAAAGAATTCCCTACATCTCCAAGGTTTATTATGAGCCCGTAGGGCGAAGGAACGAAGTAGCTCGACCGATAGGGAGAGGGAGAGGAATTATATATTTTTTTAACAATCAAATGTTGGTCCTGAGTCTTTGCCGAGGAATCTGTAACCATATCACCACTATCCGATTCCAAAGGGGTAAAACGAGATCCAGAAATTAGTTTCCTCCCTTTATCAGCACCAAAAATAAAAGCACTATCCCTCCCGAGAATTTTGGGATCAGCATCTCCTAATGAACTCTTCTGAATATTTTTTTTTTATTAGGTTCCGACTTTCTCGCTCCCTTAGTCTCCTGTTTTTTCGGCAATGTCGACTCCATAGCCACCGCCGCGAAGCTCTTCTTGGACTGCGGCTTCGTATTTGACGACGAAGCCATCATCCAAGGCCCCTCGTGAAGTACCCGGTCATAATCTTCCTTTGAACGGAACCGAACGAAATAATATCCCATAGTGAAATCTCTCAACTCAAAAGGAAAAAAAAGGCTTGCATAGATCATTAAGTTTCTAATAAAGAAAGAAGTAACTCAAATTTATTCCTAACGGTTTCACAATAACAGCTTTTCTCCAAGGGAGCCAATGTTAAATCCTCTCATCCAGAGAGAGTTCCATCTTGAGCCATTGAGAACTTTTAAAATCCACGCAGTTCTGAAGTCGAGTCTCGGAAAAAGATCTCAACCAATTGATATCGGCTTCACGATCCTCATCTCCCCCTTCATAAAAGGGAGGCAGATTCTTACCCGCGGCAACAATCTCTTTGAAAGAGAGCCTACTAGGGTTTCGACCCCCAGCTGAAGCTTGCTGAACATCTGACGGAGAGCGTGAGACAGAAGCATTTTCACCGGAATCAGGGATACGGGGCACCCCACTGAAGTGCCGTTTGTATTTCTTAGTGCTACGGATAAGTTGGTCAGACTCCGGAGCCGTAGGAGCGGCGGAGTTCGCGAGAGAACTTTGCATGAGAGAAAAATTGGAGCTCTGTCTGGAGGGAATTCTTTTTGTCCAGAATCTAATTGAAGAATGGAAGAGATAATCTATCAGTTCAACAAGAGAGCGCCGTAATGGGGTCCTTGAAGAACTGGTCCAGGTCGAAAGCCGGGGATTTTATCGCTTCGGATTGCGAGAAGTCTCTACTTTCCAGTTAAGCAAATAATCAAGGAGTAGCTGATCCCTTTCGCATGATAGTGGGGAGGCCTTTTACGATAGATATGAGTCAGTCGGGCTAGTAACTCTCATTAAGGTCAAGAGCGAATCCTTTCTATGCGCCATACCTATGCAGGAGAGAAGGTCGAGCGGTAACCTTGAGACTGAAGTAGAGCGGCGTCAGTACTGGATAAGGAGATGAAAGGACATTTCCTATGTATACACATAAAGTAAGAGGCGACTAGCGCTGTTAGCAAGTGAGTAAAAAAAGTAACAAGAAAAAAAAGGCAATGCTATCCGCTTGACTGATGAGTCCTCGACAGGTATTAATTGCGGGTACTATAGGAGCATTGGTGGGGGGTTCCACCATCATCCCTTCCCCCTCCGGTTGAGGGATGGCTAAGAACACTCACTCAATTTGTGGGATAGGAGGTGTGCGCAGTGACATAGTTCAACCTGTCATTCCTCAGCGACTGATTCGAAGAGCCGGTCGTAGATCACTTTCGAAGGTGAAGTCTTGTTAGCGATCCATGGGAGTAGAAAAGAAAAGTAGGAATAGAGCTTACAGCCCATCATGAGGTCTAATCTCATGAGTCTATCGTCCCAAAGCTACTAATGCTAATAAATCTCCTGCTTTCATTCCGTTTGATTGAAGACTTTAATCTGAGAGAAGATATAGGGATCCCCCGGCAGTGGTCGTTGGGTTGGTGAAATCCAATAATCGATTGGCTTTAAACAAGCTTTCCAACTAGCCATTGTAACTGAGATTGCGAGTTGTCCTTTCCTTCTTCTTCTTTGAAGCTTGTTCTTGGTCCCAAGGGAAATGTGACGACAAAGAGCCGCTTGCTTCTCCAATTGGATCATTGCTCGACTAGAAGTAGCCTCAAAAGACCTAACAAACATTACTTTGAAAAAGTGAACTAGTACAGTCTAACGAACACAAAGTTATTACCGAAGAGAAGATCAGGATCAGTCTTCGACGAGCCTTTTTATACCTACCGGCCGTCTGGCGGCTTTAAAGTGAAAGTGGACATAGGTTCATTCCTATCTTTAATAACTATAACATTAATAACTATAACAGACGTTTTGATGTATGAGTTCGATCCATTAGGTTCTTCGATTTGTTCAGAAAAGAAACGAGAGACAAGAAAACATCTTTGATTACGATTAAAAAGAACAATCTCAAATAGACCAAGATCAAATTTCGGGTCATTTCTTGGTGAACATAATCTGCCATAATCTCTTTGATCCCTTCATTTATATGCCAGAATAAAAAGAGATTTGGTAGGAAAGTGGAAGAAAGTTTTTTGTATATGATAATTAAAGGGAGCAGCAAAGCTGCAGTAATTCTTTGGAAAAGCCCGATTCTCTTTGCCTTCGAGCTTTTATTTCTCAATCCACTTTTTCGTTCCTTCATATACCCCCCCACCAATAGATAGAAACAAATAGGAATAACCAAACCACGTCTACAAAATGCCAGTACCATGCAGCTGCTTCAAAGCCAACGTGATGCTCCTTGGTCAGATGACCAAGATATTGGCGAATAGCACATATGATCAAGAAAAGAGTACCTATAATCACATGAAAACCATGAAAGCCAGTTGCTAAGAAAAAGGTAGAACCATAAATACTATCCGAAATAGTGAAGGGTGCTTGATAATATTCCATTCCTTGAAAGCCAGTGAATACTAGAGCCAGTAAAACGGTAGCTACTAAAGCATAAACTGCTCGTTTTTCCTTCCCCGCGAGTATAGCATGATGAGCCCAAGTTACGGCAGCTCCGGATGAAAGGAGAATGGGGGTATTAAGAAAAGGGATTTCCCAAGGATCTAAAACCCCAATCCCTTTTGGGGGCCAAATACCTCCGATCTCAACCGTAGGTGCCAAAGAAGAATGAAAAGAAGCCCAAAAAAAAGCAAAAAAGAACATAACCTCCGATACGATGAACAGAATAAAACCATATCGAGGTCCTAATTGTACGATTTTGGTATGATGTCCTTCCAACGTGGACTCACGTAGAACATCGCGCCACCATACAAACATAGTATATAGGATAAAAATTAGGCCCAAACTGAGAAGTGTTGCACCCCCTTGAAATGAGTGCATGTACATCACACCTCCTACGGTGGTTGCCAAAGCTCCGAGTGAACCCGAAATAGGCCATGGACTTGGATCTACCAAATGATAAGAATGCCTCTGAGATTCAATCATAAACAACTTTGCCAAGGTTGTATGTAAACCCCCCCATCACCCCACACCCCCTAAAGTAGTAAAGAAGGGCTCTTTGGGGTCTAATTTGATTTCTATCTGACAGGACAAACAAATAGGAAGGGATGGTTCTTTCATTGCATTGATAGAAGTCTAACTAGAAAAAGATCTCTCTATTACTATAAATTTAGGAAGAGAATCGTTGGTTTAACCGACGAACTACATGGGAGGATCTTCTTTCTTTTCTTTTATTTTCAGAAAGCCTGGGTGGGGGTCCCTTATCCCCGTAGAATACTCTTTCCTTCTGCTAAAGTTTTTCTTATTCATTTTCTTTCCCCTTTTCTTCTTCGTCAATCTTCGGAGAATGCGGCTTTGTAGCATTGTAAGTTCTCTCTTCCGAACGACCAAGTCATAATGAGATTAAAAAACGATGCTTCCTTGGCCGTGTAGAACATGGATTAGCATTATGTCATTCCTACAAGTGATCCTTCTCCATCCAGGATTCAAAGAAGCGACATATGGGGACTTCCTTATTAAATAGAATATGTTTCTTTCCATTCCTCGTGAGCCACTTATTTCTCCAAAACAAGAAATCAAAGTAATTTTCCTTCTTTTTCCCAATAAGTCGACAGCCTTACACCATTGGGATACTTCGAATAAACTAGAGTACATATAGGATACACCGGTGCTAAACCCTTTTCTCAAAATATCTTCCAAATTCTTGGGGTCCTTGCTCCGGATGTTGTTCTCCTGGTGTGAAATTAGTTGGTTCCGTAGTTTTAGAATTCTGCTGATCCCAAGTACTCCATCTCCATCATTGCATATGAAAATATAGAAAGTAAAGAAGAAAAGGCATAACCAGAAGAATTGTGTAAAATAAGTAAATTTATCTAGTTGAGGCATGATTGATTTCGAAAAAAGAATTCCCTCCAGACAGAAAGAGAGTCGGAGTAGTTAAGAACTATAGAGAGCTG